>BLKR01009636.1:0-99805 GCA_011170035.1 Teleogryllus occipitalis
ATTCATTTTTAAGGATCGCTCCTGCGATCAGGAAAGTAAAGATCTACCAGAGCTGTAACTTAAAGTAGTACTGTACATATTATGAATAAACCTGTACATATTTATCATTGAAGCTCGTGTCTGTGATTATTGTGTATTCCCACGACGTCACAGACGGGTAGACATAATTGGTGGCAGCGGTTATAAAGAAGCCCACGGGGAATATCACCCACCAAATAGCATAATTGGTGGCAGCGGTTAAACGAATTCCACGGGGAATATCATTCACCAAATAGCATAATTGGTGGCAGCGGTTAAACGAATTCCACGGGGAATATCACCCACCAAATAGCATAATTGGTGGCAGCGGTTAAACGAATTCCACGGGGAATATCATTCACCAAATAGTATAATTGGTGGATGCGGTTATAAGAATTCCACGGGGAAGTGTTGCTCAATTGTGATAATAGCAGCAGTTAAAACATTCACGCCGGAACGGCACGGCATTGTTGCACCATACTCATACGTGGTCGCAATATTACGAACAGTGGGTGGGCCAGTGCGTGGGTGTGTCGACGGGCAGACATAATTACAACGCACGGGAGCAGAGAGGGTCCGCTCCTAGCCAGACGCCCACGTCTTCACGGCAACGCCGGAAGGAAGGAAGGAAGGAAGGACGGAGAAGGAAGGACGTCTCAAGCCAACCGGCTTTGATAAAATCAAGAAGTCAGCAAGGATCTGGTGTAAGTATAGCTATCTGCATTGTAAGGTTCGGTTCAGGTTTCAGTTATGGCTTACTTACCGAGATTCGGGAAAGATTGTGTAGTGCACGTGGCACAGGAATTAGGACTCCAAATTACAGGTGGGGAAACTTTGGTAGTTCTAAAAAAATTGATAGAGGAGCATTCCGATTACGAGGAGGAATTTGTGAAAGGGATAGCTCAGGCATATAAGGATGAACGCGAACGAGAAAAGGCCGAACGCGAATTAGCCTATAAGGATCAAAAAGCCGAACGCGAAGCAGAGAAGGAACGTGCATTTCAGTTAGAAAAACTGAGAATAGAACAGAGCCAACTGGCGGGTAGAGCTAGTCCGCAGTCCGAAGTAAATAGCAAAATGCACATTCGATTAAATCAAGTTATGAGCCGATTCAAAGGGGAGGACGACGACATAACAGCATTTTTAAGTGTTTTTGAGAGTCAGGCGGAACAATTAGAAATTCCAGAAGAAGAGTGGGTGGCAAATCTTATGGGACTGCTCCCACACCAAATCAATGCATCGCTAACTTTAGAAGGGCAAGGTAGTAGAACAGAATATGCCGATTTAAAGAATAGGTTATTAGAAATGTATCGATTTAATGCCGAGAAGTTTCGACAATTGTTCGCGAAACATGTAAAAGCCGCGAATACTACCTGGAACGTATACGCGAGAGAGCTGAAAAATTATTGCAAAGAATGGGTAGCAGGACTAGATATTCATACGTTCGAGGACTTAATGAATCTAATTGTAACCGATCAATTGAAGCGTCGTGTGCCTATTGATATTAAAGAGCATTTTATTGATGAGTGGGGGGAATTTAAGATGCCGTTAGAACTAGCTCGTAAACTAGACAACTATGAAAACAATAGGGCAGGCTGGAAACGGTCTTCGTTCAAGCCTTATAGGAAATCGGAAGCCGTAGGGGAACATGTTGCAAGCACGAGCAAGACGATGCCGATAGTACCGGAAATTCAGGGGAAATCGAGCGGTAAGAAAACCGATGTTAGGGCAGCATACGAGAAGCCAGACAAGCGGAAATGCTACGGGTGTGGTGCCACAGACCACATGGTCCGTGAATGCCCGCAGCGCCGCGTGGCCGAAAAAATGAATCATGTGGCAGACAAAACAGCTACGGAATTGTTTTCACCGTACGTGTTCTTTGGAAAAATTAATAAAATTCCCGGAAGATTTTTGCGCGACTGTGGTGCCAGTTTCGATCTTGTCCATGAGAAATTTATTAGCGACGAGAATTTAACGGGAGAAAGCGTGTGGATTTTGCAACCGCTTGATGCCTCACCACGAAATCTCCCGGTGGCAGAAGTCACTATTGAAGGGCCATTCGGGAAAGTAGTAACTAAAGCCGCAGTTGTGCCTCGGGAATGCGACAGCGGATATTACTTATTAAGTAATAGAACAGCTGCTCTGTTGGAAGAAGTAAAGGCAGGATTTATTGAGCCACAATTAGTTGCAGCCGTAACGACGCGGGCAAAAGCCGCTGAAACGTCGCGGGTGACTCAAGAGTCGGGGCCGGCTGACCGACACGCAGGCGAGTTTGACGCGGACGAGCAGGTAGAAAACCTTGAACAATTGAGGCAGCAGGGAGCCGTTAGTGAAAGGGACGCCAGTGCAAGTGTACTAACGCCCGAAGTGAATGAACTCATAAATGTTACCCAGACTGAGTTCGCAGCTTCACAACAAAGTGACCCGGAAATCAAAACATTATACGACGCGAATAAGCACAACGTACCGGAAGCAGGGCGAGAGTCGTATTTCGTGAAAAATAGTATTTTGTATCGGTCAAGACACAGCAATCGCGGAGAAAAATTTAATATGTTAGTAGTTCCGACTAAATATCGGGCCGCCGTTCTCAAGGTGTGCCATGAAACCGCGAATGCACATTTAGGTTGCACTAAGAGCAAATCCAGCATGTCGCGATACTTTTATTGGCCTCGTTGTTTCCAGGATATGGAGACATATGTGAAAACTTGCGATGTGTGTCAAAAGGTTGGTAGGCCAAATGATCGAAAAAAAGCACCGTTAATGTTAGTACCGCCGATAACGGAAGTCTTCGGTAAAATAAATATTGATACTTGTGGACCTCTTCCCGAAAGTAAAGAAGGCAACAAGTTTATTTTGACAGCCATTTGTTTAGCGTCTAGGTATCCGGAGGCTATTCCAATTAAAGATTTGCAATCAACAACTATCATTAGTGCCTTGTTGACATTATTCAGTAGAATCGGGTTTCCTAAGGAATTACAAACAGACCAGGGCACGTGCTTTACAAGCGCATTGACAGGTGAATTTGCTAGGAAGTTTGGGATCAAATTGGTGAGAAGTTCGCCCTACCACCCGCAGTCAAATCCTATCGAACGCGTGCATAGAACGATGAATCGCTTAATCAAAGTGTTATGCTTGGAAGCAGGAACGGAGTGGGAGGACCAAATGCCCGCGATTTTATTTGCTTTGAGAACCACGGTGCACGAGAGCCTCGGATTCACTCCAGCTGAATTAGTGTATGGGAGGAACCTCAGAACTCCCATAACTTTATTATATGAACACCTTGCAGGCGAGGACGATGAGGAAGAAAATTCCGTCGTCGAATATGTGTTCAAGCTAATAAATAGGCTTCAGAAATCTCGCGAATTAGCTCACGAGAAGCTTGTTAACGAGCAGGAGAAAAGAAAAACGTGGTACGATCGGCGAGCCGTACACAGAGAATTCGCGCCGGGCGACCGGGTGCTGGTGTTGGCCCCGAATCGCACAAAAAAGTTATCTGTTCAATGGATAGGACCGGGAGAAGTAGTAGAGAAAAAATCGGACACGAACTACTCTGTCCGAATGCCTGGGAAAAAGGAAGAGCGTATCTACCACATTAACATGTTGAAAGCGTACGTGCAACGTACCGAATATCTGAATTATGTAGCAGATCGCAGCTCAAACTTTGAAGTTGAGGAAGACGAGCTGGATAAGTACGCTATTAACCTTGATAGTGCCGACTTCGATGCGGAAGCTATGCTCGAAGGAACAGAAGTCGAAGACGAGTTCCGCGACAAACTGCTCAAATTAATTGTAAAGTACAAGCATATATTTTCAGACAGACCAGGGTTGACGGATGTCGTCACCATGGACATTGAATTGACGGACGAGTCGAAAAAGATAAGAAGTGCGCCTTATCGAATGTCGCCGCGTCAATCAAAAATTTTGCAGGAAGAAATCGCGAAGATGTTACGGGATAACATAATCGAAATAGGCGACTCTGATTATGCTTCCCCTATGATTCTTGTAGAGGCGCCGGGACGAAAACCAAGACCGTGCGTAGATTATCGCAAGCTAAACCAAATTATAAAATCAGAATATTTTCCGTTGCCGAACATGGAGGAGAGGATAGAAGCAGTAGCGGCAGCTAAGATTATTACTACATTGGATTTAGCAAAATTTTATCATCAGATACCGCTCACTCCGAGAGCGCAAAGATATGCGGCTTTCTGTACAAGCTTTGGCACGTATAGGCCATTAAGATTGCCCTTCGGGCTAAAAAATGCACCTTTTCAGTGTAGTAGGATGATGGCAGCTTTATTAGCAGGATGTGCAGAATTTGCAGTCCCATACTTGGATGACATCGCCATTTATAGCGACACATGGCAAGAACACCTTAGACATTTAGAGCAGGTGTTTCTAATATTAGAGAAAGCGAAGTTGCATGTGCAGCCAAGCAAGTGTAAATACGCGCGTAAGAATGTGCAATACCTAGGCTACATGGTTGGTAGTGGCATGATGCGGCCGGTAGAGGCCAAAGTAAAAACTATTAAAGAGCACCCCGTACCTCAAACGAAAAAGCAAGTGCGTGCTTTTCTCGGATTAACGGGTTACTACAGGAAATTTATTCCCGATTATGCGGGTATATCAGCGCCATTAACGGACTTATTGCGAGGTCGCGAACGGCAAGGCAGGGTAACGTGGACGCCAGCATGCGAGATGGCATTCGAGAAACTGAGAAACGCTCTCTGTCACGAACCCGTCCTTCACGCGCCAGATTTTAATAAGGATTTTATAGTGCAGTGTGATGCGTCAAAAAGAGGTATTGGCATCATTTTGGCACAGTATAATGATAGAGGAGAAGAAAAACCGGTGTTATACTTAAGTCGTAAATTCACAGATTCGGAATTATTACGATGTACAACAGAACAGGAGTGCACAGCCATAATATGGGCATTGCAGAAACTAAAGTACTATTTGGATGGAAATGCAAAAATTAAAGTGGAAACAGACCACAACCCATTAGTATGGCTAAATAATTGTTCAAGTAAAAACCCGAGATTGATGCGTTGGTCATTAATGATCCAAGCATACAATTTAGAAATTATTCATAAAAGGGGTAAGGATCACGTAAATGCTGATGCCTTAAGCCGTATGTTTTACTGATACATGGAACCTGAACTGAACTGGGAATGCGGAGGGCTACACTGAACCGAATCACTTGATTGCATTGTATAAAATCAAGACAAGAGAAGAATCACTGTATATATGTAACAAATTGTTGAAAGTGTATTGTTTGTGTATTCTGTTTGTTTCATGTGTGTCTTATGTATGTGCAATTATGGGTACAAAGTGAAGCTCTGAAGACATTGTTGGTTCTGGGGGTATCAGGGAAAGTATCACATCATTTGATTGTGAATACTACGGAGGTAATTGCAGCAGACTGTATGTAATTTAAGATTGTAGAAAATTGTATATATTAGAATGAAAGGAGGTACGTGAAGTAGGTTAGTTATTTATATTAGCTAGATTTTGATAAAAAAAAATATGTTGTAAATATAGAGTAGGTTAGAGAGATCAATAGAGTGTGAGCCCAATGGCCAGGTAAATGGTATAATCATATCCAGATCCACAAATCTAGTTGCGGGACGAATTTTTTATTGTGGTTATATCCTGCATAAAAAATTCAAAATAGGGTATGGAGAAGTATGTAACGTATTGTAGGACTACAGTTAGCAACCGCCACAAAGGGCGGCGGCAGAGGATTAGACGCCAGGGGCCAGGCAGGATGTGACACGCCGAGGTATTCTGGGAAATCCTAAGAGCTAGGGAAAGGGATGCCCAAAGTACGGGACAGCGCATTTTTGCCGCGTGCCGCGTGTCAAATTCTTGGAATCCAGGGAAATGGATGTCCAAAAATGCCTGGCAAAGCGGTCAGTGTGGGCCGTGTGCAAAACCCAGTGACGTTTCAGGTCACGTGGGTGGGGGCTATATAAGAGCGGACGCAGAGCGCGGGGGTGGGGTTTGTTGAGCTGAGAGGGAACCCTCGTGCGAACGCACAAAAACTTGCGCCCAGGGCGGTGCGGAGCCGAGCTAGGCTCGTGCGGCAAACCATGTGTTGGGACGCCGTTGTGGACTATATCCACGGGTGACAAGAGGTCGCCGGAGCTGTCTGCTGTGTGCGGGAGGCTCGCTGAGGAGTGGCGCGGGCCACGAGTCAGTTATTCATTTTTAAGGATCGCTCCTGCGATCAGGAAAGTAAAGATCTACCAGAGCTGTAACTTAAAGTAGTACTGTACATATTGTGAATAAACCTGTACATATTTATCATTGAAGCTCGTGTCTGTGATTATTGTGTATTCCCACGACGTCACAGTAGTCAGCTGTTATCGGCCAGGTAACATGCCGACCAAGTATCAGATGGCCATTGTCAGTCTCTAAAAGAATGAACGAATGAAAAGTATGACAGTTGACTTTTTCATTGTAAACCACAGTCTACCAGTATTGATTTATTTATGTATTTATTTTATTGTTAAAATCAGTTAAAACTCTGCGTGACGTGCTACGAGAAGAAGTGTATTCTGTGCACGTTTTCTTAATCCTGGGAATCCTACCGTAAACCATATACAAATTGAATTATGAATACGGAAAGAAATGAGTGTTTTTGGAACAACTGTTAACAAAATATTCGTTCCGATGTAATAAAATCTACTTTCAAAGACAGATCAGCTATAGATTTGGGTTCTTATCCCTCATCATGTCCTTCGTGAAGGAAAGTACTTCTGCCGTGACGACATGGAGAATAATTTAAATAATTATATTTCCCATTGAACTCTAGAAGATGTGCACAGATCATGAAATTACATTTAATTTCAACAATGAGATTTAATGTATTATTTACCATTTGAACTGTATAATCCGTAATAATAATTTATGTCAAAAGAGATGTTTGTAGATTTATGTTAAGAGAGATTTATTTTATGTCAAAAACAGTTAAAAACTATGTGTGACGTGCTATGAGGATAAGTGAATTCTGTTCAGGTTTTTAAAATCCTGTGATCCCAACCCTAAGCCATTTACTACTTCAATTTTGAACACAGAAAAATTAGCGTTTTTTGCAAGGATTGTTAACAACAATATTAGCTCCGATATAATATAATATATTTTCAAGGGTATGTCGGCAATAAATTTGGGCTCTTATCCCTCATCCTGTCTTTCGTCAAGGAATAATACTTCCTGCCGCGACAATATGGAGAACAATAATTTGAATAACTGTATTTCCCACTGAATTCTAGAAGACGTGCACAGATAATGTAGTTACATTTATGTCCAGAAGCAAAATGAGGGGGCCTCTGAGCGTTTGCTCAATGGATCAGGGAAACTGGACGAAAATCCTGATTGAGATGGGGGTCATTGACCCAGAGGCTGCGGTACAATACTTGTTACAGGTTGTTCAGAATTATATAGTCCAAATGGTAAATAATACATTAAATATCACTGTTAAAATTCATGTTAATTCAAGAATCAGGTGGGCGGGATTTGCTTATTGTTCGTACAATTCTTTTTTGTCATCTAAAAATCTGGGAGCTATAAAATGTATTTTCCCGAAATATTATGCCATATCTCAGGCAGGAATGAACATTCGCTAAATATATGCAACGAGCAGTATGAAGGTTAACTGGATTTGAAAGAATTCTGAACGCTTAGCATAATGAACTTAATTTTGTGTTCAATTCATTTAAATAGACGTTCCCGTCATTTATTATGTGCCAGTTCTCGTCAATGGACGTTCTAGTCAAGTGGGTAAAGGTAACTAATGAAAAGTGTTATTTATTTATTTAGTCAAAAACTGAATGTGACGTATGGGGCAGAAAATCATCTGCGCACGCTTTCTTTAGTTTCAAAATCCCTTCCTAACAATTTAACTATTAATAGTTGAAAGATATAATAATAATAATAATAATAATAATAATAATAATAATAATAATAATAATAATAATAATAATAATAATAATAATAATAATAAATTAAAAAAGCGAGAGATTAACGTTTCAAAAAATATATATTTTCGTTGCCGAATTACAGAAAAACTTTTTTGTAACGGTGAACGAACGAACAGATTTGATTTTTCTGTATTGCTAACAAAATAGAAACTCACCCTAAGCTCTACTACCACTACAAGCAAAAGGTAAGCTCAACAAAACGTGCGCATAGTGAAGCTACATTTACGTCCAATCCAGTTGTTTTTACTTTTAACTTAAATTTGTGTACATATTTTAATTGTTTAATTTCATCTAACAAAAGAGAAATTGCTCAATGGATCAGGGAAACTGGACAAAAACCCGATCGAGATGGGGATCATTGACCCGGAAGCTGAAGTACATTACTTGTTAGAGGCATTTAAGTCTTTTAAGAAAATTATACAATGCAAATGTAAACTAATTCATTACACTATATTATTGTTTTGTTAAAGTAAACATTTTTTTTTGACGATCAGTATAGTCTCTAATTGTATAGAGACAGTTTTGCAGCAGAAAAGATTTTACTTTTAACTTAAATTTGTGTACCAATTTTAATTGTTTAATTTCACCTGGCAATGTGTTGTAAAGTAACGTACATG
Organism: Teleogryllus occipitalis; assembly: GCA_011170035.1. Classification (NCBI taxonomy): domain Eukaryota; kingdom Metazoa; phylum Arthropoda; class Insecta; order Orthoptera; family Gryllidae; genus Teleogryllus; species Teleogryllus occipitalis. The sequence goes on from BLKR01009636.1 coordinate 8,615, forward strand.
TATTGTACGTGGATTTCTTGTAGTGAGTTGTTGATACTGACACTTGATGAACATGATTTCTACATCGAGTGTTGTAACTATAAATGTCAGTATTACATGAAAATATGTTTCCACCGTTAAGTAAGTCAGTTTTGACAAATACTACAGATTCGTAAATATAGGCAAGGCAATGGTAAGATTCCAAGCTCAATGAAATGAGGCTTGCAGGGATCACGTGGATGGCATTTTTTCATTATTCGGATAATTTTCTTTTGCAATCTAAATGTCTGGGCACTAAAGGATGAGCTTCCCGAGAATATTATGCTATATCTCAGGCGAGAATATACATTTGCAAAATACACGCAAGGAGCTGCATGATGGCTGACAGAATTAGAAAGCAAACAGAACTGTTCTTCCATTTTTAATAGATGAGGGCATATCGTTTACGTACAACAGAAAGAGGATAGGACCTAGGATCGAACCTTGTGGGACCCCATGTTCAATTGGCAAAGAATTGGAAATATAAGTAAATAATGTCCTTTCGTGCCAGTACGGTATTTCTACTCTTTGAGATCGATGTTTAAGGTACGTAAGGTTATCCAATCTATGGCAATACCACGAATTCCATAAGAAGGTAATTTTGAGAGCAAGATGTTATGGTTAATAACGTGAAAAGCTTTCGAAAGATCCAAAAATATCCCAATAGGTTCTTCATTTTGGTCAATTGATGAAGCAGCATCTTTAAAGAAAAAATGGCAGTTTCCGCAGATTTTGATTTTCTAAAACCGTGTTGTGAGTCTGAAAATGCTTCGTTTTTCCTGAGAAAAGTTCCATCCGCGTGTAGAAAAGCCTCTCTAATATTTTTGAGAAAACTGACAAAAGAGAAATTGGCCGGTAATTTTGAATTTCATTTTTGTTCCCTTTTTAAAAAGTGAACAAAAAAGTTTTTGCAGTTTTGAAAATATCTGGAAATATTGCTCTGCATAAGGAAGCATTGAAAACGTGAGTTAATGGGTTTATAATGGCAGGTGCACACGTTTTTAATAAACAATCCGGAAATTCATCTAAACCAGATGAATATTTATTTTTTAGTTTACCGGCTATTCTGAGGATTTCGTTGGATGAAGTTTCGTAAATAAACATCGTGCTGAAATTTTTTTGAGAAGCATATGATGTTGAATTTTGTGGTTTAAGATCCTTCGTGAGATCAACCGCAATTTTAGAAAAGTGTTGGTTGAAGAGATTCGCAACTTTTTCTGTATTATTTGTTTCTCTTTCATTATCCTTTAAAACAACATTCTCTACGAAATATCGTGATGACGTGGTCGTGTTTGTTTCGATATTCCACATTGCTTTAGTTTTGTTTCTAGCGTTCAAAATATCTTCATTATTTTTCATTATTTTTGCCTGAACTATTATTTTCCTTTTTTTTAAATAATATTTATTGATCCTTGTTCGACAAAAATTTGTCTTTCAAGGGTATGAAAAATTACATGAACCTCATACAGAATATGAGGAGAAACTAAATAGCAACCTCTAAACAAATTACTGATATGTAGACATTTTTTAAAAATTTTTGAGTCATAATGATCTTAAAAAGAAACTATGTTTATAAATAATACATTATTCATAAAATTGTTTACAATAAATGATAGAAACTGTGAGAAGAGACAACTAAGGAGGATGTAAAAGATCTTTATAATAACGTGATTTAATTTGCGGGAATGGATTCACTGTTTTTCCTAATTGAAAAGATGTATAAGCAGGAGAAGAAGAAAGTGAAGCATAAAATTTATCTGAGAGACGAAGGATCCAGGATTTTAGAGGAAGAATACCGAGTTCATGTAATATTTGATCGTTTCTTATGAACCAGGGTGCTTTCAATGCTTTCCTTAAATAATTATTTTGTATAACCTCTAATTTTTTAATATGAGTTTTTGCTGCACCACTCCAAATGGGGCATGCATAAGTTAACGAAGGGCGAATTATATATTTAAATATAGTTAACGCAGAATCTACAGAGAGGTGCGAATTTTTATTCAGAAGTGGTTATAATTTTAAAAGCTTGAGATTAGTTTTATTTATTATAGATAAAACATGTGTTTTTCATGTTAATTTAGTATCTAGTTGTAATCCGAGATATGTAATTGAAGTATTAGAAGGAATCCAAGGAATTGCTTTATAATTAATAATAAGAGGATAAGTAGGAGAGATTCGTTTTAAAGAAAATATTTTTGCTTGTGACTTTTGATTATTTATCTTTATTTGCCAATTGTTAAACCAAGTAACAAGAATATTTAAGTCATCTTGTATATTATCGCGTCCTGTTATAATGTCTGAATGGGATTATTTTCCTTAAAATTCTTTTATTTTCTTGAAAGTAGACATGGAAACCGGGTGATACGTTATGATGTTTAGAAATAAAGTAGAGCGTGCGTTTGTGAAATGAAAGTTAAAGTGAATGAAAGCTTTGAAAAATAAATTGTATTTTTCATTTGTGTCAATAGCGTTATAAACTGCCACCCATGATTCCTTCAGCAAGTAGTCCGTAAATAATTTTATGTTAACTTTAGTAAATGCTCTGCACATGCGTGTTTTGTTTATTGTGCCAGTATTCATGTTATTAGTAATTGTAAGAATTTGTGCCTCGTGGTCACTGCAACCTAGATTATTCTGTATTATTCCATATCTAGTTGTGGTTTTGTTAATTATAATTTGATCTATTCCTGTTTGTGATTTAAGTGTATTCCGTGTCGGTACGTTAGGTGTTAGGAAAAGAGAAAATGGGTGTGCATGCATTGTTAACGTAAACTGAATAGGCGTTCAATAAATAAGCATTTGCCTATCAGGCAATGTACGTTCAAAGTAAGGCTGGTATGTTTGTTTATGCCTGAACATCGTCGTATCATCCCCTCCCCCAAGCCGCCCAAATCCCGGAGATCTCTTGAGCAGGAGCAATAAATTCGTAGTCAACACATTACTCCGCGCCTAATATCTGTGCTTGCGTGGTTTTGATTTAAATTAATGACGAATGATTATATACATCACAAGTGGGCAACAGATAGGTATATGAGACCAAGGTAAGTAATGGGGTACGTCTGTTTACTTCGTTTTATTCCATGTATGAAATACTTTTTTTGGAGTAATAACATTATGAGAATATGGATATTAAATAGATATTAAAAATGATCTTCACGCGCGGATAGCAAAGCGCAGAATACGCGCGTGAAATTTACTGTATAAATCTGATTATTATCTGATCATTATGCGATCTGATATGATCTGAAAGGGCTGCCTAAGTTTTTTTATTTTTGGAAAAAGTAATTTTTAATGAATTTTAATCATATAAGCATTTATTGTGAGATTATAGTAAACCTATAATTATTGAATACAAGTTTTTTCTTTAAATAATTTGTTTCAGCTGGCTTTGCTCTCAAGCTGGCGGAATATTGATTTTTGAGAAAACAACAAGACCCTAAAATGTTCGGATCGTGCAATTAATTAGTCTAAAATTAGCCTAGAATTATGAGCTATGTTTCATTAGTTTCTGCTGTTGTGTTTCAGACAGCATTGTAGACACAAGATCGTTATATATGGTGTAAATTGATCTTGTATGGACATTGCGAGTTCGATGAGCGCTGCGCCAGATTTGACAGGTTGCCCGCCAGAGCGCTCTGTCTGAAGCTGGTCTGAAGTGTGCTGCTGGAGCGTGCTGGAGTGTGAAACTTTGCAGTTGCACAACGAATTTGAAATTTCGTGAACTACATAAATTGAAGCTCGTTGGATTTGCACAGAAATGATATGATTTGCGCATAATGGTAACCGATGGAAATATACCCCCACGAATTTACGGTGTTCGTGAATGGTTTGAATTTCGGAAAATCGACTGTAAAGAATAGGTTATGTGTGTTGTAATGAACGATGGTGATCAGTCTACTACAGTGCCACATGTGTTTTAATATTCTCCCTGTTATAGTGCAAGTTAATACCTAAATAAATTGTTAAATAAACTGGTGATTTTCTTGCATTCTGTAATAGACGCAATATTCGTTGTGGGGGTAAAATAATGTGTGTACAAGGTTAGCGTGTAGTAAACGCGTTTAAGCTTCTAGAACTAAGTTTTTTGTTCTACTTTGTAATAAAGCGTCAAATATATCGCAATGAGTGACACTTCGGAAATGGATCAAGATCAAGAAAAGTCATCAGGGGGATCATCAAATGTTTCCAGTGAATATTTGAAAAAGCCTATATGCCTGATAATATTGGGAATGGCAGGGTCAGGGAAGACTACTTTTGTCCGAAGACTTACATCTACCATGTACGACAAACGAAAAATGCCTTATGTGATTAACTTAGATCCAGCCTGTCATGATGTACCCTATCCTGCAACAATAGGTATGCATGTAAAATTTGATTTGATTATATACATTTAAACAGTCAAAAGAGAATTTGAAGAAAGATGTTTTGTGTTTCAGACATTCGAGACACTGTAAATTACAAGGAAGTAATGAAACAGTATGGACTCGGGCCAAATGGGGCTATTGTGACCTCGCTAAATTTGTTCTCTACAAAGTTTGAACAAGTAGTACAGTTACTGGGACGTGCTTCAGAACGTTTTGAATATTCAATCCTGGATACTCCTGGACAAATTGAAGTATTTACATGGTCAGCATCAGGCAGTGTAATAACTGAAGCATTAGCATCAACATTTCCTACAGTTGTAGTTTATGTTATGGATGCCGTCCGTAGTGTTAATCCAACAACTTTTATGTCTAACATGTTGTATGCCTGTTCTATTTTGTATCGTTCCAAATTACCATTCATTGTAGCAATTAATAAGGTACGTACGTGTTAGCCTCTGAACTTAATTTGTAGAAAATCTGTGTGCATCCTGAAATTTGTAATTGTACACATTATTTAAAAAGTTGTAGGCATATATTGTCTTCTTTGAAATTGTTTAAAAGTTATTTTACCATTTCTTGAAAACAAATTATATAAAATAAGTGTTTTTATTTTTTATTTTCATTTATAGGTAGATGTGGTGGAACACAAGTATGCCTTGAATTGGATGAAAGATTTTGAGGCCTTCCAAGAAGCGCTGGAAGCGGAAACTTCATACATTTCCAATTTGACGAGATCAATGTCATTGGTGTTAGATGAGTTTTATAGTACATTACGATGTGTTGGAGTCTCTGCTGTCACTGGAACAGGCATTGATGAGTTTTTAACTCTAGTAGAGCAAGCAGCAAATGAATATGAGAGGTAATGTTTTTTTTGTTTTGTAATTAAATTGGTAGTTAAAACGATGAGGAAGAAAGTCAGCTGATTCAAAATAATTGCAGAATAACAACCCTCAAGAAAGACATAAAAAATTTACTCTTAATACCAAAAAACTGGCATTGGATGGTCACCATTAAAACAGTTTTGATTACTTCTAGACTTTCTGAACAAGATATTTTGAGTACCTTTTCTACAAAAAATTGAATCTGTTGTTAAATATGAATGGGTTGGTGATACACTTTAATATTTGTTTTAAATAAATTTTAAATACATAATTGTAGTAACTATAATAATGCTACAGTTTTAACATTTAAAGATTTTTAGTGAGGGGTGTGTGCACCATGAGGTGACTGTTTTTTGACATTGAGTTCTCCAGTAGAAAATTTTAAACAAGCTGCATGAGAAACTTACTTTTTAGAGGCTCCTTTGATGCAAATCTTTTAAAATGTTTTTAAAGAAATTATAAACTAGATTGAAAGGATAGCAATATGAACATTCAAACTTCAAATCTTTTCATGGAAGCTGCTTACCCCTAAGACAAAGATATGAAAAAATGTATTAAGACTGGAATACAAATAAGAATGGGAGTATGGGAAGCACAAAACCAGTTTTGTTGATCATTCAGAAATGATAATGAGAAATGCTTTGCAGGTCAGAAAATTGATGAATAGATTTGAATTTGAGTTGTCAACCATCCACTGATATTTTGTCTTAAGAACATTGAAACCTAATGCATAACTCTGGGGTTATGTGTACCACAGTTCAAGAACCTCTTTTAGAATATTTCATTTTAACTTTACGAACAGTCTGCCTTCATACATTGTACACAGCACAAAATGGTGCCATGCTAGAACAGTTTCACCATGGTTAATTTAGTGTTTAATCCATGTTACTTGGAGCCACTGATGATGGGGAAAATTTCGCGAAACACGTGTATGGCTGAATTTTCTGCAAAGTAAATTTATTTGCCTACTATTGTGGTTAGATATCTCCTATATCCCGGATATTTGATCAAGGATTACCACAAAATCTCCGCTGCCACTACAGAATTTATAATAATGTAAATATAAACAAAGTTCAAATGACAATGATTATTGAAAAATATGTAGATATTCACTAATCTTTTTTAACAAATTATTATATATGATAAACATTGAAGTCCATTTACAATTTACATGTATTTGTGGATGAACTTACCAAGTATAATTTAACAAAAATACATTTTGGAATGCTCTTAATTTTGTGTGCTTCTTAAAGAGGTTTCTCAAAGTATTATTCTAGGTTTAATCTCTTTTTTTTTCCCCCAATATATTTTAGTGAATATAGAGTACAATGGGAACATGTTCGAAAAGAACGTAAAGCTGCAGAAGAATTCCAAAAGGAGAAAAAATTATCAGAGATTGCCAAGAGTAAAGAACAAGGTGAAGGGGCTCCAGTACCTTTGATTCATGAGGTGAATGCTGCACAAGAATTCCTCGATGTATACCTGAAGCACCCAGCAAACGAGAGTAGTGAAGATGAAGAAGGCGAGGAATTACCCACACCTGCCCAACAGGAAGGTAAGCTGATGTTTGGCATTTTTCTGTGTAGGTGTTTTTTCACAAATGACCCATTTGCCTGCCATTAAATGAAGACGATTTTATAAATAAAAAATTCTGGTTGGTTTATGGTCTTTTTCTTGATGTTTGTGGCCACTTGTGTATGTTCCACTTGTTTTCATCAAGTACATGGTGCTTTAAAGAAATTTTGAATTGAACCCAGGTGCGAGCATTTTTCCCAGCCTCAATAATATTTCAAAATACTACTACTTTGACTTACAGTTTTGAAAACATGCATATTTTTGGGCAGGAAGAGAAACTGATGTCAAATTTGAACCAGACTTTAAGGCAGTGGTATCAATTGGCATTGTCAGCCCTCTCTCTATCATTATTAGTAAAATTGTATTACAGTATAAATTCAAAATATCAATTGATCTATCCATTCCACCTCTCCCCCACCTAATTAATTCTGCATGGTGTCATCACCAGGATTGATTTGACAATAGTGTGATTGTATTGTTAAATTGAGAGAAAACTGACATAATGAAGCGTAAAACCGTAAACTCATTTTAATATTTATGCACTCAGGGTGTTAAAGGGTTCTAATGATTGAGTGAGGACAAACAGTCCTTGGGCCGAAAGCCTTATTGCCACTTAATTATTTGAACCAATTAACACCCCTGGTAGGTACAAAATTTTCATTTTTCTGGTCCAATTTTAATGATTCATATTAAGTCATTTACTAGCTAACTAGATGTTTTCATCATTTTTTTCATAATTCCCTCCATAAGAGAATATGTAGTGTCATTCAATTGTTTTTGTATTTCCCTCATAACCATGATCCTCTTGATGCAGGTAATTTATGCCCCATATTGAAAGTGGTAATTAGCAATAATGTGTCCATAAAAAAATTATTTATTTTTTTATAACGTTTTTCCACTCATTCACAATCTTTAGAAGCGTGTGGGTTCTTGTATCCCATTCAGCTCTAAAAAGTCCTTTTCAGAAAATATTTTTTGTAACACAGAAATTTGAGAAAAAATACTTCCTTAATGTGTTTTACATTATGTACAAGTGCGTATTTACCCGAATATAAAAAGAGTAGGATGTCTAGTGACCTGAAAAACCCAGAAAAGTCAGGGAATTAAAAAAACTGGGATAGTCAGGAAACTGCTTGGAAATTCAATTTATAATCAAGAAAAAATTGTTATTGTTTCAAAATTATAATTTGCAAAAAAATTAATACTATTAACTTAATAGATTTGTATGCAAATTGTATTTAAATTCTTAATTATATTTTTTTCAACATGAAATCCCTCTTTCAGTTACACTGTCTGTATTGCATGTTTTACTAAATTAAAAATGTGCATTATGTCTAACAAATTTAAGTTTCAAATTGATTGGTGGAATGATCCTGTCTTCAATCGTGGATAAGAAAAGTAAACAAAGACATTAACTCTGCACAATGTGATTTTTGCTCAAAAACCTTCAGAGTTTTTACCTTTCGGAACCATTTTTACCTTTCTGTACAAAACAAATGTAATTGGTTGGAAGTCATGTTGGTTATCATTACTTATAGGTTAAAGACAGCTTCTCATTTTTAGTTTTTTGTTGCAATATGATGGGAGGAGTAAAGAAAACAAAACATATTTGCAGTGTTATATCATTTGAGAATGTTTTTTCCTTGAGGGTATGCTCTCTTAAAAGTTGTTAATTTTAGTTTAAAAATTATTTTTTTACTTATTGTTATAGAATTAGAAGAGACTAAAGAAAAGGAGTCGTTTATGAATTATCTTCTCCAACAAAAACAAATTCAACAAAAGAAGATGGAGGGATCTGCCCAGAGGGCTACTACAAGCCATCAGTGACACTGGTGCAAATGGACACATTTTATAAATATTTTAATTATTTAAAGCAGTAAAATAATTTGTAATATATGATTTTCTAACTTATTTCTAATTTCCCAAAAATGTATCCTACGTAACAGATTCTGTACTAATTATAATATTTTTTGTATTGATTTTTAGGGTTTCTAGTTTTGAACTCAAACATTTCCATAAAATTGCATTTTTTCATGACATCAGTTCTTATAATTATGAAGTTTCATTTGAAACTTTCCAGATACATTTAAACAAAGCCCTTCCTAATCTCAACAAACTATGTGAATGAAGTGTAGTGAAAAGGGGTAAGTTTTTCATTTTCAGTGATGTTAATTATTTAAACAAGTTAGAGCTCTGAGTTTTGAATAAAATTGATTAAAACAAGAATAACAACCCCTTTTACAATTGTTCACAATTTCACTAACACATGATTTAGCAACTTGTTTGAATAATTAAATATCCATTATATATCATTTATTGCCACAATGAGATTACTCAAAATTTGGCAGAAATTAATTGCTAGAAAGAAGAAATAGCATTTTTGGAGCCTTTTCTTCTGGCCTTATTGCATAACTATCATGCAGATGCAAGAGAGTAGTATTGATGTCACATTATGTACTTTAAATGCAAACTTTAAATTTCAAGCACTTCATCTGCGGGGGGGGATACTAGCTTATTTGAGTTTCACCTCCATAGCAGCAAATGAACATTATGAATTACATAAGTGTCTATGATGACACTTCTGTAATGTGGTATTGATTGCTGAAGAAATTGGATGTCTTGTTGGCCAGAACCAGTGCTGGACTGCAGTGCTTCACCAACTTGTGGTGCTACAACAATACATGCTTTCTAGTATTATTCATAAGTTACACATTAATACTAGTTGGACCTGCAAAAATATTTCCCTCATCTAGAATTTGAACCTCAGGTATGAACCATACGTTCTGTTACCATTGACTTATTCACTAGATCATTTGGCTGTTGGCATTCAAACACTTGAATATTTTTAATAAATAACATGATTCTTTGAATTACGTTTATTCAATAGCTATAAAACGCTTACATGTGAACACAAGATACTCATAACATACTTTTTTAAACAATACATACCCAACATGGATACCACACTAATAAAAAACATAGGCAAAGAGTTTACAACAAAACAAGTTATTAAATAGATAAGAACGAAACAGAATGCATCAACACAATGATCCAGGTGCGTCTGTAAGAAAGTTTGATGTTTGCAATTATCAAAATTATACCCATCATTAAGCAGCCATTAGCTCTTTATTTAAAAATAATAAAAATGTTGGCTTTTTTTTTTTAGGGAAGAGGGTATTTTGTTCATATTTTTATAAAAATTTCTAGCTCTCCTCAAAATTTGACAAGAAACTACTTGTGAATTAATGATTTGACCATCAGCGACTTCATATTATGGCTAGTAAAAAACTTATGTTTTGTCTGTTATAAGTTGCTTTTGTTTTGGTGTGTATACCTTAGTTCAGAAAATAATATATTTATTAAATGAAAGAAAATAAGTTGACAAGTAGAGTAGTAATTCTTGTACAATTAAATTAACGGTATGGTTGTGAAGCGAATCAAAAGATATACAGGACTTTAGAACCAACAATATACAGCATCAAAAATAGTAAGAACTGAGTTATTTTGTAGGGAGATAAACTAGGTAGCATTTAGAAGCAAAGCAAGGGAATGGTCTCAAAATGTATTCAACAAATCAAGGGAAAAAATAGGAGAGAGAAAACAACTGCGCAAGTAGAATACAGTAGTTTTTTTTATTTTGTATACTAAAATACAAGAAATTATGATTTACTTTCATCTTCATCATCAGGGTATTCAAAATCATGAGTCTTAACATCTGCATCTTCACCATACTGTAAAATATTGTCAATTGTAAGTAATAAATCAGGTAGACTGTCATCACTTCGCCTATCTAATGGCACAAACCGCACTAAACTATAGTCTTCAATGAGCTGGCTGATTGCAGCAGTAAGATTTCTGTACTTCTCACCCCATCGAGATGCTGGACTATTCTCAACTTCTTCAAGCAGCAGATCTGGTTGGGGTTCAATAAATCTAAAAATAAACCAAAGAACAAAATAATGACAATAGGTCGTATTAATAAAAGTGAGCAATTAAATTAAAGAAAATAAGCTGACTAGTAGAGTAGCAGTTCTTGCACAAGTAAATGCTAGAAAGCATTTTGCCTAGTAATTACTCAAATCCATATGAATAACATGTTACTCTCTTGTCAGATGAGCAGTTGAGCAAATACATTCTTCATAGAAATTTTGTATAAGAATTTTATAATGCTCTTTAGACATGCTGGAGTTCAGACACTTTCCGACACGCTATGTACTCTCTACGATTGTCACTATAGAATGGTTTGTGTACTGTGTAGAAATTAAATTACAAAGTGATGTAGACTTCTTAAGTAAATGCCAAGTTTCAGAGTGCAGACCCCATAAGGGGAAAGCAATTCCAAATATTTGGTGTGCTGCTAACAGGACCTTGATTTCACAAAGTAGCAGAGGAAAAAGAAACTAGTGGTGCTACAACAGCATGTACTAACTCCCTTGTATTTTCATAATAAATTATGTGATGTATACTCAAAGTTTTGAAAAATTACACATGACCTTATTTCAAAATATATCTTTAAGGAACAGATTTCATTAAGGGAAAAAAACAAACTATCTTTAATATTTTACTAGAAGAAAGACTGATATTTTGAACTTTTGCAATTTTCGAAAAATCAGGGTTTTTAATGAACAAGAGACCTGCACCATTCTCTTAATATTACTTTTGGAGAAAATCACGTGAAAGTTTTAGCTGCTAGCATTGTTCAGACACATTTTGCCATCATTTTCAGTAAAAAGTACCCACAAAACATTGATTCTGGCTATATTACGTTTTAGAGGATTTTCTTTCTAAATGTATCAATTGGATTTATCCACTTTTTTGTTACCGGGGCTGTGTAATAAGAGTTCTTCCGAAAATTCACTGTTTACTTTTTCTCTACTCCCAATGACTTCTTCCACACCTTTAGAATCCCGAATCTTGAAAATTTTGAAGAAAGAAAAATTCCATTTTTTGTACACTGCTCAAAGCGCCCCCTCTCATAATTTTCCTTCAAAAATTCTGTTTAGTCATTCAATGTTTTTCTCCTCAAATCTGAAGACACTTTTGAAGCTCCTCAGATCAGATAGTCTTCTCTGTATATTTTCATGACGTGAATTTGCAAGAATTCTGACATTTTAATTTAGTTACAAAAAAATCTTTTTGTATATATCGATTTTCACATGCCTCTGATCCCTATGTACTTCAGTGAAGAACTAATATAACCTCTATTTGGTACCCTAAACAAACTATGGAGATCGCTCAAGCAATCTTAAGTAATTACTTTGATGTTTGAGCATTTGCTCTCAATTATTCGTAGGAAACACTGAGTAAATGCTCAGAAGTGAGTAAAGCAAAGAGAATGTCATTCATACCAAAGTGATAAGTTTCTCCAAAATCTTGAGTCATCAGTAATTCCGTCTTTATTAATACCACCCAATAAGTACAGTCAATTTTTCTCCAGACGTTGGTTCTTATTTATTTTCAATTCGTTTATGACTATTAAAATAAATCAATGTGATATTGTAAAAAATTTTTAAAACCCAAATACTAAAAAATGTATTTTAAGTTACATTGTTATTGTACATGGATTATATACTACTAATTTAACAGTACAGGTAAATTAAAATATTAATTTAGATTACCTTAAAAAAAATTTTGGATACAAAAGAAAAATGTAAAATTGAACATGATAAAATAATGCAATGTCCAAAGAGAGCTAGAAGAGAAAAAGAAGTGACTTGTATCAGTTAAAAATCAAATGAAAAATGGCTATTTTGAATGCACAAATAACATGCTTTCTAGAGAAATTTCTTTGAATCATTAACAAAAACCGTAAATTCCCCACCATAACACCGAAATGCATCACATGACACAGTATTTATCTCGTCTGGTTGACTAGAGAAAAGTGACATACAGACGCAGGTAACTTGATAGTAAGAAGTTTTCTTTGATTTGTACCTTTGTCCTTTCATTTTCCTATTGCAGCAAAACATTCAGTCTTTCTTGCCTTTAAACTGACAGTAATATTGTCTCAACCTCACATTCTTATTGAAATAAGGAAACACAAATATCAGAGTTAATACCTTTCAGTCCAGTGTGGGTTTTTTATTGGAAACAAAATATTTTAACTATAAAGCACCTATTTGAAACCTTGTAAGTTATTACACATTCACTCAAGACTTTGTTAATTTTTTATGTTTAATTTTCATACGTAGATCTATATTATCAATCTGAATCAGGATTTTTGTTCATTGAACAATTGTTGATACGACTCTCGCTTTGCTTCTGTATTGCAAATGTGAATTACCCTCAAGTGCACCGATTTAACTATTTCTTGAATTCAAATTTTAAAAAATACAAAAGAATGTTTAACGCTCTAACTTTAACACCACTGAAATTAGCATGTGAATGATTTCTCTTTCAACCTTAAGGTTTATATGGTAGTGCATTCTTACTTACTTGTCAAGTTCAGCACGGACAGTTTTGCTAAGCAAATCCATTTTGCTTAACACATTAACATGAGGGAGTTCCAGGTTAACCATTACACTTAGTGCAGCCATTGTACCTGATAAAAATTTTGGCACATCTACCATGAACTGTGAATCTAATATAAACACAGCACAGAGTCTAAAATTCAGCCTGTTTTGCAATATTTCAACCAAATCTCTCATGGTATTCATGTGTGTATACAGTTCTATTTGCCCAGGGCAATCAAAAATAATATAATCATCTTCCACATCACCTAAAGCTTCTTCAAACCAACCATTATTTTCAAGAAGATATCTGAAAGATACAAATAATAACCAATGACATTTTTGAAACATGGTCTTGTTATACAAATATACCAGTGACAGTAATGTTCACCTTACTTTATAAAAATCTACTTTCAAACATTCTACATTCAAAATTACTTTTGAATGGAGTGTTACGATTGAATTTGATGATTTTCACACATTAAAAAAATTAGATGCATTGAGAAATGATGTTAAGCAAATATGTACTTACTCCATGCAGAATATTAATCCACCATTTGGTCCAAATTGTAAATCAGAATCTTCCATAGCATCAGAAACTTCAATGAGGCTACGAATATCAGCCAATGGTTCATAATCAAAATATTCAGCAGCGGGGTCAAGATTCACTACATCAATAGTTCTTCTCATGTCAGCCCCATGTTTTGATAGCATAGAGCAGTATGTAGACTAAAACAAGCGATAATTACACAGGGAATAAGATTGAAATACTGTACCTATGACACTCAAAAACTCACCTTTCCACTTCCTGCGGGACCAATTACAAGTTGACCGTACCGCATTGTTTTTGTGTCTACTCTAACAATTCAATGACAGGGTAAGGTTTAAACTCATAAAAGATTCATCGGTGTTTATTCATAACCTGCGCGCGGTTTCTTTTTCTGCGAACTGTCTTTGAAAGCGAAACAGAACACAATAATTATAGGCCTTCAATTTTGTTCCATCATTTCTGGATATTTGAACATTATCGTCTGTTTTCCTCGATATCTTAAAACGAAACAATCACACAAACGCACAAGAACGCATCAACAAGATTCCGCCTATGTTCTTTCCCACGCGTTATATACTTCAATTTAAATACAGCTCCACTTCAACGTCACGAGCTGGAAAGAGAGGGGGAAATTATTATCCAATCGAGACCTCCAATAGCAAAAACGTAAGTCCTAACGAAGTTCCCGATTGAATGACGGTGTTCCCCTCTCCTTACAGCTTGTGATCTTGAAGTGCAGCTATCTTTAAATCGAAGTATACTCTCCTTTTTCAATGGTGGCGGTGGTGATATATACTAGTCGCGCGACTTTTCTTGACGTCTGAACGCCCTTGCGCTCAATACAGCACGACTCGGTATGATGTGGTCAGAATCATGGTGGAAATAATATTCCTTATTTCCACCATGGTATATATATATATACATATATATATACAGAGAGAGAGAGAGAGAACATAGATATAGATATACAGGGGCCCCGGGATGGGGGAGGGGGCAACTATCAGTACGAAAAGTTTGAAGCAAAAATTAAAAGTCAGTTTTGAGAAAAATGGCATATGGCTTGAAACTTTATCTGACATAAAAGCGCATTTACTCGTAAATGCAATAATGTAAACAAATCGCCGCTGATGCAAATATCATCGACGTGAGAGACAAGTCAAAAAAATTTAATTTATGTCATTTTTGAAAATAACAAAAGAATAGAGCAATATGACATTTATTTCATCTCGCAGAGTACATGTAGCACTATCGTTAACAAAAGTTTAAAGAAAACATTTGAAGCCTTTTTAAGAAAAGCTTGTTTTTGTTATTTTTTAAAAATTGCACACATTGTACGCAATACAGCGTGAAAACTATTAGTATTCGAAAATTCAGTGTCAACAGTGAAAATCGAACCTATGCCACCATAATAATCATATTTCACTCTTTTCTTACAAGAAATTTAAAGCAAAAATTTGGAGTAATTTTTGAGAACATTTTGAAAATATCCTTGGGGCTTCATGTAAAGTACGCCCAAAATTAATGAATATTTTTCAAAATCGCAGATCTTCAACTCAGGCCAGTTCGGCAGGGGTTTCTTCAATTTGGGAAATATCCTACATATTGTTTAGGTGCTAGTGTTGTACCATACACCAGACGGAAGGACGTTTTGCCGTCAATCGATTTGTCGATATCAAGGACCCACAAAACATGGATTCTGACTATACCACGTGAAGCGAAAATGTGTAATGTTTACAATGTATGTATCATGATGTGTATCACGATTTATCATCAATGTGCATGATGTGTGTGTGTGTGTGTGCGTGTGTGTGATGATTATCATGTGTATACCCTCTGGAAGGCAGTTTGAGATTGGTTGCGTCTGCTTGGCGCTGGCGTAGTAGTATACCATAGATAATACATAATGTATAAGTACTCTGTAGGTAGTATACTCTCTGGCATTGGCGTGGGCGTGTTCAGACTTCAGAGAGTATAGGTCGTGTTGATGCAGTTGATGCTAGTTTGTTCCGTCGATTTTGTGTATTTGTCTCTATTTTTCTGTGAACCACAAAGTTAGAGGTGGTTCTTGTGAAACTAAACAGTTAGTCCGAAAATGCCTTCCAGCATAGGTGTGAATTTGCGTGTGACAGGACACTGCAGCCAAGGTGCAAGAAAATATATGGAAGACATGTTTTCAGTTGCATACCAACGAACGGAAGATGAGAAAGATCTTGAATATGCTTTCTTCGGAATATTCGACGGCCACGGAGGACAGCAAGCTGCAACTTTTGCCAAGGAACATCTTCTTGACAACATTGTGAATCAAAAGTCGTTTTGGTCCGATAAAGATGCAGAAGTTTTAAGGGCCATACGCGATGGATTTTTGCAAACGCATCTAGCAATGTGGCGTCAGTTAGGTACTAGGTTTGTAAAATACATGTTTTAGATAAGTTTCTGTTTCGATTTTAGTTTTTGGTTACGAATTTAACTATTTATGTTATGTTGTGTAGATTACTGGCCAAAAACTGCTGTTGGCTTTCCTAGCACATCAGGTACAACTGCGAGTATTGCGTTCATCCGCAGAGGGAAGATTTATATTGGCCATGTAGGCGATTCGTCAATAGTGCTGGGTTACCAGGAAGGTAATAAAGATATCTAGACTAACAAAACCTGCGTTATTATGTAAAAGAGGTAAATGTTTGACACCTCTACATTACCTTGCCAAATGTTACAAAGCCATTTTCCACCTTTCACGCAAAGTTTAAGTGGACACTTTCTGATTTTTGATATCTAATTGACTCTCAAAGTTGTTTTCTTTCTAACTGAGTGGGTTCGGTCAGGGATGAATGGGGAGAGTGGGGTGTAGGGTGTGTGTGTGTGTTGGGGGTGGGGGAGAAAAATTGTTTTGATTTCAAACTATTGATAAAATTATTTTTTTTCTTTCTAATAAATAGTTGGTATAAATAAATGCCCAGGAATCCTTCGTGAGTTATTTTGTTAATACAACTTTTCTAATATATATTAAAAACTGTCTGTGTTCCCCAATTTCTAGATGGCCAATGGAAAGGTCTTCCATTAACTCGTGATCACAAGCCTGAAAGTGAAGAAGAAACTCAACGAATTGAAAAAGCTGGTGGAAAAGTGGTGAAAAAATCGGGTGTGCCACGTGTTGTGTGGAATAGACCTCGTCTTGGTCATCAAGGTCCAGTCAGGAGATCAACACAAATTGATGAAATCCCATTCTTAGCTGTGGCTAGATCTCTTGGTAAATGTTTTTCTAAAAATACAAAATGTTACTGATGTTATGATTGTAATTTTATATATTTGGGTTAAAATAGGTACACCCTCACAGTACACCCTTAGAGAAGCGTGGCAAAGGGGAAGGGAGTGTGAGGAGAGGGGAGGGGGCAAAGGAGGGTGTCTCCATAAGCCCTCCCTCAAATTACGCTACATGCTCTGATAGAAATTAATAAAACTTGCCGATAATCAATTTTCATTGTTCTACCTTAATATACTTTGTCCCCATTGCATTTTAATGCCAAATTACTTCCAAAGTTGTCTCTCTTTGCTCACCCAAATCCAAGTCACGGCGAGGCTCAGGCTACGCCTTTGCAATCACTATAAACAAACATCATTGAGTGTATCCACTGCATAACTACCAATTCACTTTTATAAAAAAAACTCTTCTGTAAGCTCTGTATAAGAAAACCTTGAGAATTCAAGCTGTGTCGTTGCAGACACATTTTGAAGAAGGAACACTACAAGCTTTATCACACAGGCACACCACCCCAGTTGCAGTACTATTTAGTAACAGAGCTCCAGCAAGATACTATGGTGAAATTGCCTCCTCTTATAATTGCCTAACCACCCTTTGTCCCCTCCACTGTGGATATTCCCCTCGTCAGAGTGGCGCGAAGTGCTGGTTTAGAAGACTTCCTTAGGTGGTACCATTTTCTAGACTTCACCCTGTATTTGAACTTCACGAGTTAGATATTATGAAAAAAGTTTTAGGAAAATCAGAGCAATGGATTACACTGAGTTATGTTCATCAAACAAACGTTTTATGGAATCCACACAATTTGCAAATGTATTGTTAGTTATTGATGCTAATCTCGATTTATTAATGTGATTATTTGTTCTTAGGTGATCTGTGGAGTTACAATCCTGTCCAAGATGTTTTTGTAGTATCTCCAGAACCTGATGTATCGGTATACACCATAGATGTGAGTTGTCATAAATGCTTGATTTTTGGGACTGATGGATTATGGAATGTAATGTGTCCTACTGCAGCTGTTGAAGTAGTTCAGACTGCAGAGTCATGCAATGAGCAACATCTTCTTCAGCAGGGAAGTGATACAGACAGCAGAGACATTCCACATGTAAGTTATAAGTGTAAATTGAATTTCTGATGGAAATTTGATACTCAATTTGTGAAGAAAATGAAAAATCCTAAATATTTAAGTGCAGAGGGGGGAGTAATCCTAAACTCTCAATGAAATGCTGCAAAGAGGAATTGAACAGACCTTATATCCCAAGCTGAAAGGGTAAATTTTCATATCAATAGGAAAAGAATTGTAAGAAAAAGAAGACACAAACTATAATTGTAGTAATAAAATAAATTAATGTTCCAACATGCTCATATTCATCAGTACAGATTAATTATATAAGTAACAAATAGTAACAGTAATAAAGGAACAAATATTTCAGGCAGTTGGATAACTATAAAACGTGCAAAACTATAAGGTTAATCCCAGGTTTATGGTGCACCACAGTCTTGGCGGCCTTCACTGTCACTGCCTCCCTGATACTACTCTGTTTATCGTTCACTTCTGTTCCATGATAGTGAATGATAGACAGAAATGATTCATCATTTATGCAGAACATTTAAACACTAGTTTTAGAAA
This sequence comes from Teleogryllus occipitalis, assembly GCA_011170035.1. Taxonomy (NCBI): domain Eukaryota; kingdom Metazoa; phylum Arthropoda; class Insecta; order Orthoptera; family Gryllidae; genus Teleogryllus; species Teleogryllus occipitalis. Next base: position 27,335 of record BLKR01009636.1, read on the forward strand.
ATCTTTCTGGTAGAAATGCAGTTTCTGATAAGTTCATGCGTGCGGAATTGTGAAACTTTGCTACACGTGTCCAATTTAACAACGAGTCCTAGGCCTTCGGCCCTAGTGTTAACATAAAACATTCTCGAGTCTGTCCAATGCATAATTACCAACGCATTTTATGCAATTATCTTTAAAAATCATTTGGGGTATATATGTTCTTTATGTTCTCCACATATACATGAATAAATTTGTTTTAAAGAGAATTTCTTTTAAAAGAAATAGTAAATAAATGGACATAAAAAATAGACAAAAAAAAGTAACTCGACTATTAACTCCCTCACCCAACTTCTCTGGATCGTACAGTTTTTTCACATCCTAAAAAAAAGTATAGCAATTCTTGCTTTTAACGTTGCACATTTTTTCGGTGTCACATGTACTCAAATAAGTAATTTGTCATTTGCTTCTTGCACTGGTGTCGAGGGAGATTTTTTTTGTATTCCACAGGACTTTGATGGTGTGAGCACTGGTTTCAGGGTTCTTGAAATGTAGCAAGTGGTTGCGCTTAGGTGGTGATAACCTTGGTCTTCTAGACAATTGTAAGAATTCCAACTGTCGAAGATAATGATGGATCCTGCCTTGATGAAAGTCTTAATGATACCTAGAAGCGTCCTTGCTACATTTTTCAGCTACCCTGAAAAGGTAGGATTGGATCCACATTCAATCCCTCCATACACTCAAGTCTCATTCACATGCTTGCCTCTATTGGGCTTCCTTTTACCAAACATGCCTTCGTCAATCTCCACAACACCACCTCCGCCCAGTGGTTCACTCTCTCAATCGCCACATCCATGCATACTTCACTACAAAAACTAAACCAATCAGTCATGGTATTGGAACAAACTCTCAATTCATTCATCACTAATCCACATGGTGCTTTCAAAACCCAAAAATAGGAAATGATAAGCACCTCATGCGTCTTCAGTCGACTCTCCAAAAACCATGAATCCTTTCTCACAGACCTTTTTCACACATGAGAATTGACCCCTTTCTTCCAGCATATCCACTCGTAGCCATTATTCAAGCCTTTCACTTGGTCAATTTCATGACATACTTACGAATGGGGCATTCACACTTTGAATCTAAAAGACCAACTTTCATACACCAGTGAATCACATTCTTACATCCAGATTTCCTCAAGGAATTAAAAAATTCTGCATTAAAATGATTATCATAAAATCACAAGTAATCACAGATACTTTGTAAATGTATTGTTTAATATATTCTCCTAGAGTGGTAGGCACCCGTGTTCTCTGCTTTAAAAACGTCTTTAATGATATAATCATAAAATCAGTGATAACATTGTGATTTACATTAAAAGCATCTATGATGTTATAAATCATAAAATCAGTATAATATTATCGACTAATAAGTAATTGCAAAGTACTCATTTAAATGTTTCTTAAAATAATATAAACAATTCCTGTGTGGTGAATGATAATATTCCTGCGCACTGATTGGAAGAGAATCTAATCATGTCGAAGCACAATAATCAAGGAAGCCTCGGCTAAGGTGTTATCGTACCCGGGATCAGCCAACTCACATTACTTCTTGATAAGATCTGAATTTAAAATGTAGTGTCTCTTGAAATGTAACACTGAAATCAACAATCGACAAATTGTTTTGATTTGAAATCCAAATACTTGAAGTTATTGATGAATTGTGATTTTTGTCGAATGTGGCTTTAGTCTTCATTTGATAGTAAATAATTTTTTAAAGAGGACAAACCAGGATTTTTAGTTATTTCAGTTGACTCGATCATTCATTGATTAAAATAAGAGTGGAAATATGAAAATTAACGGGTTTATTTATGTCTTTATGATGAGAAAGGATGGAGTTAAGTTGGTAATATGCAACAGGGCATTTAATGAATGCAGCTATCTGTAGCTAACATTATCATAAAGAACAGTCATGTGGATCCTATTGGAACTGGTTGGCCACGGAAAGAATAGAATTCAGATAAAATTCATTTCTTTTATTCTAACAGATCATTGGATAAATATGTACCTGGGCAACATCAGAATCTGATGAAAAATTTAGAAATGAGAGTTAACTAAATTTTTAATTGAGATTTAGTGATTTTGAAAGATTTCAAGGTATAATCACAATTAAAAAAATTAATTTTATTTATTTGTGTTTCTTATTTCTGTTTTTGTCTATGGGCATGTAGGCATGGATAAATCCCTCTAAGAGTTTAGTGGATCGAGCTTTAGAAGAATGGCGAGCTCTAGGTCTACAAGCAGATAATACTAGTGTGGTCACACTGATGTTGGATCCTCCTGGACCTCCTCATGTGCAGGTTTGTACATTGTCATGAACAAAGGTGTTTATTGCCTCCTGTATTATTTGAGGACCCTTCTCAAAGGCTGCCTTTTTGATTCATAACTATCTAATATTATATGTCACAATTTAGAAATTTTGCTAATGTTAGGAGTGTCCAGCAAATCAACCAAATTTAATGAAGTTCTAAAAATGACTTAGGACTCATCTGGCTAACATTATCAGCCATAGGATGCTGGTGTCCGAGAATGGGATGTCTTGTACAATTAAAAGAAGTATTCTGTCATAGAAATGCATTGGGAATGATGTCTGCACGTACTCTAGATTCTTTTATGTAAATTGCAAAGACCAAAGCCATGGCGTCAACTCAGAAATGTGTAGTGCAGTGTCAAGGTTTAATGAGAATAGATTTGGTGGATTCTCATAAATAAAAATTCAAACTATACTTTTTACTGTCTTGTATACATATGTATATACACCATAATATACATAGTATAGAGAAAGTTATGTAATGCTGGAGAAAATCTATTTGGAGATTTCAACAAAAATACACATTGTGGGGTCCCCTAATAATGAAAAAAAGTGCTTCTTCTGCCTCTTCTTCTTCTTCTCCTCCTTTTTCTTCTCTTTCTCCTCCTCCTCCTCCTCCTCCTCCTCCTTTTTCTCCTCCTCCTCCTCCTTTCTTCTCCTCCTCCTCCTCCTCCTCCTCCTTCTCCTCCTCCTCCTTCTCCTCCTCCTCCTCCCTCCTCCTCCTCCCTCCTCCTCCCTTTTTCTCCTCCTCCTCTCCTCCTCCTCCTCCTCCTCCTCCTTTTCTCCTCCTCCTCCTCCTCCTCCTCCTCCTCCTCCCTCCTCCCTCTCCTCCCTCCTCCTTCCTCCTCCTCCTCTCCCTCCTCCTCTTTTCCTCCTCCTCCTCCTCCTCCTCCTCCTCCCTCCTCCTCCTTTTCCTCCTCCTCCTCCTCCTCCTCTTTCCTTCTCCCTCCCTCCTCCTCCTCTTTTTCCTCCTCCTCCTCCTCTTTTTCCTCCTCCTCCTCCCTCCTCCTCCTCCTCCTCCCTCCTCTCCTCCTCCTCCTCCTCCTCTTTTCCTCCTCCTCCTCCTCCTCCTCCTCCCTCTTTTTCCTCCTCCTCCTCCTCCTCCTCTCCTCCTCCCTCCCTCCTCCCTCCCTCTTTCCTCCCTCCTCCTCCTCCTCCTCTTTTTCCTCCTCCTCCTCCTCCTCCTCTTTTCCTCCTTTGCCGTCTTCTTCCTTTTTTAACATTAATTTTTGGGTATTATACATGACCCCCAGGACATTTTCAAAATTTTCTCAGAAATGACTCCAAGGTGGCATAGGTCCAATCAACACAGTTAACTCAGAATTTTCAAAAATTGCAAAAGTTTGAATTGTTTTCAGCGTCTTCCCACATCTATGAAATTGAAGAAAGAGATTTTTCTTTGAAATGAAATTTGTTGTCCATAAATAATTCTTTCATTACGGCCATGTAGATTTTTTTGAAAATTTAAATAGTTTTGATAGTTAAATAGCATGATCGCAATAGTGCATGAAATATTTGCAATTTTTCAAAATTACAAAAGCAAGGTTTTCTCAAATACAGCTCCAAATTTTTTATGTAAATTTTTGGTTAGAGTAGGGCTAAATGTACCCTACACGAGGATGTAAACACCATATTTCTATATTCTTTTCTTTTTTCAGAAATTACAAATTGAAATTTTTTTGACTTGTCTCCCAAATTGGTAATATTTGCATTAGAGGCAATTTCTTCACATTATTATATTTATGAGCACATGTGCTTTAAATAGTCATATAAAATTTCTGGAAAACTGAACAGTTTTCTGTTAAAATGAGCTCAATTTCTGCTTTTGGAGAAACACTGAAACGCCATTTTCTCAAAAACGGCTCCAAATTATTTCTTCAAAGTTTTTCAACAGTTAGTGCTAATTGCACTGTTTAATATGACGTAAAGTTTATTTTCGTGCATTCTTTTAGTCTTTTCAAAAAATTACATGAATGTAATTTTTTTTTAATGTGACTCATGCCGTGAATATACACATATCCATCGATATGTATACATTATTGTATTTGCAAGTGGAAGTGCTTCAAATAACTTCAAATGAAGTTTAAAGTTATTTGAAGTATAAATCTCAAGAGATTTCTGTGAAAAAGAGCTCCAAATGTTGCATTTACAGTAATTCTTAATCACCATTTTCTTAAAAACAGCTTCAAATTTTTCAATGAAAATTTCTATTTAGAATGAGGTTTTACTCTTCTTCAATATTCTTGAAGTATTTCAGTTCTACTATTAAGAAACTGAAAAGTTGAGAAAATGTCAAAAAATTGTACTTGAGGCACCGATACATGGCAGCTGGCCAAAGTATGGAGCAAGACCTTAAAACCTGTCCACACCAATGAAATTAGAAAAATTTGCTACAAGAAAGTGTGTGCCATTCTGCAGAATTTCTAGTTGTCTCACTCACGTGTTGGTAACTACCCCAAGCAGTCTCGATCTTGTTTATTTTGTATCTGCTATTCCTTACCTTTGTAATATACTTTACCTACCCTAGCCTCCTCGAGTTATTCCCTTCACTTTCACTACTCGCCTCAGTCTGAAGTATGCTTTGAAGCTGCACTTGTTTTGGATGTTATCTACTTCTTTTGGATATTGTGAAATATAACTGACTTGTGTGGGAATTAGCCAGATTCACACTTTATTCGTAATATATACATAAAAATATGTTTGCAATTGTTTTGGTAGCATTGTTTCATAAGTATGGTTTAGAAATTCTCAAACTTATACCTTTGAATGTTTTGTACCAAATTTGTACCTTTCACACGATTAAAAGTTTTTTGTACTCCTACAATGAAATTTCTAAATTTGACAAGTTGTAAATATAGTTATGTCTAAATTGTGTCTAAGCAAGACAATCTTCAGATTCTACATAACTACACAGCACGATAATATCAACCTCTGCAAGCACAAAAATCATCTGGATCTGTTATGTCTCACACACAAGCCATGAATTGACATTAAATGTTAAAGGTACTAAAATATTGCATTTTAGTCTCCTAATAAAGGCACTAAAAAATTTTTTTTTTTTTAATAATGGCAGCAACAAATTATTTTAGTGCTGTATGATACAGTATTTCTTTTAATTGTATATAGTTGTCTATATATAGATCTTAATTTCACTATAATGTATTCACAGTCATGACTCAAATCACATTGTCAATTGAATCTCTCACTATTTGCAAACTTAAGTTTGTCCGAGCTCTTTTTGAAAGCATTGAAGGTTGCGTTTTCAATGTCATCTGATGATAGATAGTTTGCTCTGGGTGTTGATGATGGAGTGTAATCATTATCTTTTCTTTCTTCAGTTTCATTGTGTGTCCTCGTAGTATAGCATCTGAATCTTGGGCAAAGGGCATCATGTCAAGGAATATTATAAAAGCAATTCAAAATGTTATGTTTCAATAATGCCAATTCTCTTCCTCTACTGTCAATAGTATCATCCCTCAGCAACGTTGTTAGTCTGTAGCTTGGCAATTTCCTTTTGGGAATTTAGTGATTCACTTGTGTACTTTTCCTACATTTTGTATTTTATAACTTGGTATGTCAGGGCCTGTCTTCACAGTGGCATTATGTCACTGCATTTCGCGTTTTTCTCGGTCATGTTGCTAGAAGCTGCATGATCGCAACCGTGTCAAGCAATGCCACCATGAAGACAGTGACTCTAGAAGCAGGACTGAGAATAACTCAAAAAGTCTCTTAGTGCTCTAAATCCTTCAGAGTTGGTGCTCTCCCCATACTTGATTCTGCGTTGTCCTCTGTGACTAAAGTATTTTAATGCAGCCTTAACACCCTTCAAAGTCTCTTGCACTGTTGGAACACCGTCCCACTCTCCAATGGCCCTTTTACTCACCTAATAACACATAAAATGCTTTCAGTAGCGGGATGGCAGAAGTGACTAATGAAACTGGTGGCTATTTCATACAGTACAGCGGATAGTCAGGCTGTGGCAGCAGCATTCTTCCTGTTACCTATGTAGAGTTCAACGCGCAGAAGATATTGTGCCTTGCTGCTGCCAGTTGTAGCCCATTCAGGACACGGCCTTTGTTTCTGCAATGAAACCGAGTGGCACCAAGTCATCGGTAAAGTGCCCACTACCAGTCCGCTACCCTCACCTCAGGGGAGTCTTCTTTGATTATGACCTTTGGCCAACAATATTTTTTTCAAGCTGACTAGTGTTGGAATTTGTGGTACTGAGGCAAAGTATTTTTTTCCAGGAGGGAACTACTTTCCCGGACACTGTATTTCCTATGTTCACTATGCCATGGTTCAGGTTCACTATAACGGAATCTTTTGATGCTTATTTGTAATGCAAGTGAAACAGGACCAGTGACAAGTTCACTATAGCCAATGGTTCACTACATCTGAGTTTACTATAGCCAGAGTCGACTGTACTTCATGTCATTTGCATTGCAGTTCCATCTTGCAGATATTCCATCACCCAGGTTGCGTTTGTAGAAGATGAACATCTTTGGTCCAAAGGTAGATCCTTACGATACTCCACTTGCAACAAATTGGGATGTCACTAATGCGGCTTGTCTCTAATGCGAACTGGGGATATTCTGTGCAAGAGGTATTCTCAAATCCATGGAAGTAATTTGCCCCCATTGATTTAAAGTCCTAAATTATTTGCTCTTGGAGTACATCGTAAAATGCTTTTGCATAGTCCACATAAATCACATTCACATGTTGTCCTTGGTCCAATGCTTTAGTCCACGCATCAATCTTGATCTTTCAGGGATGAATCAATGTTCTACAGGGATTAGATTATTCCTTTGTGTGTGGTCACGTAGTCTCTTAACATGGCCGCCTTCAATAAGGGCCTCGCCCAACAGCGCTGGCAACATCGCATTCACACTCGTGTACTCCGGCTACTCACCTCTCGCCATTCAGGAACATGACGACTATTTCATCTTTTAAGTTATTTTATTGGGAAAGGAACTGAAATTTGTTGAGAATAGGAACTGCGTTTCTTATTTACATGTAACATATTGTTTCGCATCTTAGAGTAATTATTTAACAAAATATTTGATGCAATTCCTATTGCCGTTCTAAGTTCATATTTTTGCCCCCACAAACACAAACATCCTCAGCAATACAATTTATCGCTCTATCTGTCAATACTCCCTTCTCACTTAGAGAACACAAAATTAATATTGTGGCTTCCACTGGAAGACCACTGCAAGCTACACACCTGTCTGGCATCTGAAAAAATTCAAAAACAAGCATATTAGCATTCATTTTAGTTTACTTTCAATGAATACGTTAAAATATGTCATCCACAATGTGTAATATAATTTATTGTAACACATTAACCATTCATATTTCAACTTTGAAAGCTCAAATAATTATATATGTATTGCATTAATAGTATCTACTTTGTTTTGAAAAAATATTTATTGAAATTTACATTTTTAAAATCCTTAAACAAGTTACCATAAAATTATTTTAGTTCCTTAAGAAAATAAACTAATCAAATCAAGAATTTCTGTACTGTTTGTAATTAATATAGTGATAAGAACATTAATGGTATGTATCTCTTGCTATATCACCTGAAAATTACATTTTTTAAACCCTAGAATTCACAAAATAATATAAGCTGCAACAAACAAGTTAATTGATCTGTTCTTAACATTTAGTTTCTTAACACAAATATAAATGAAACATTTTCCCTAAAGATATTTACTAATTGGACAGAATTCGCATTTAAGTGAACTGGTTAATGTTTAAAACAACATTAAAAACATCTGCTGATTATATCGGTTGATTTCATGTAAATGAGGCGTTAAGGCAAGGAATGACTCTATTGCGTTATTAATACATATAAACAACAAACCATTGATGTTATACTTACTTTTGATGCAAGAATATATGATGGCTGCACGCTCCCAGGTCTTTCACAGATTTTCCAGTTTCACAGATTACCAAACAAAGAAATTAAATTATTATCCTAACTTTTATCTGGAGATGCACGGATCGCGGATTTTCAAACCAAGTTTCCTTTCTTTAGCTAATACTGTGAATCTAACATTAACTTACATATTCATACTTATTAGATTATTTTGTATTTGAAAATCAAACACACAGGCATAATTAAGATTTCAGTTTCTTACACTGTTATTTTCCACTCTTTCTTCTAGCATTCTTGCATAACTCATTACATACTTCCTTCATGCCTACAGCAAAGCCCGTATCACAGTTAAAGAATAGCAACCATAAACATTAGTCTAGGTCTGTTCTTTCATTTGTGGCCTACCTTATCTCCTAAACTGTGCATAGGGATTTTTCCACCATTTGCTGCCAGCTTTTGATCCAAATGAACTTATTCCTCATTAATTTGAAGTGATTATTTTAATTGTGGGAAGTATCTTATAAAATGCAATTTTCAAAATCATTTTAAAAGCAATTTCAAATTTTTAATTTAAAAGAGACAAATATTTTTAAACACAGTCAAGGTTTTATTTTTCATTAATTTGAAAACAGAAATACTTTTTTTTTTTAATGAGTCATGATGTTTCTTACTATGCAAAGTTGTGGTAAACAATTGTCACACTTGAAACGTTTCTTGCCATCCCTGTTCAGGGTGATGTAAGTGAAAGGATCCTATTGATCGGAATAATAAAAAAGAAAGTGGTAAACAGAAAAAAGAAAAAGATTGAAAAGTGAACTTTTCTGAGTGCATAATCTTATGCACTAGGAAAAATTATAAATATTTCAATTACAACAACTGCCTGTTTTACGTGGCACAAAAATAAATTTCCATATTTTAGTGATCCCTATTATTTTAATGATCCCTCTGGGTATTAGGTAAATTAGACTCTCTTTTCTGAAATCTATATTTCAGTGTCTTCAAAGCCCTAGTTAAAGAAAAGAAAAAGTAACCAGCAGTTCAATATCACCAGGAATTGAAATGTGGTTGAGCATTCTAGTGTTTAGCCATAAATTTAAGTACAGTTTCGGTTATAATGAACTTCTGGAGACTAACGTTTTTGGTTTACGATATCACTGGTTCACTGTCTCCGATGTCAAAAATTAAATAGAATTCCTTCTCAGTGATTGATTTTATTAAAATGGAAATACATCAAAATACATTAACAGCATGATTGACAAATTTCAATATCTTTATTTGTTTGTAAAAAATTATTTTCAATTATTTGCTTTGTACGCTTTTCAATAGTAATTTCTCTATATCCTTGGCCAGAGTTCCTTGCTCTCTCTATACTTGACTTTGCATTGCCCAGTGTCACCAAGTATTGTAAAGCAGTCTTGACACTCTTTGATGGTTCTTCCACTGTTGGAACACCGTGCCACTCTCCGAAGGCCCTTTTACTCGCCTAATAACATATGAGATCCTTTCGGTAGCAGAATGGCGCAAGTGGCTAATACAACGGATTGCTTTTACCCGCAGCATGGTGGTGTCACTGCGCTGTGGCAGTCACACAATTCCTGTCGCCGAAGTAGGACACAACACGCATTATCCCGTGGAATGTAACACCATATAAGCTTGAAACTGAAGTAAGCAATCACGTCACTACAGCCAGTTGTAGCCCGTGCAGGAGACAGTCCTGCACGTGCTGTTTCTGCAGTGAATTGAGAGACATAAGGTCATCAGTAAGGTCCATATTCCAGGTCTGCTACTTTCATTTCAGGGGAGACATCTTCCTTTGGCCAACAATTTTTTTTTCCAAGCTGCCTTGTGTTGGAATTTGTGGCACTGAGGCGATATATTATTTTCTAGGAGGGAATTAATTTCCAGGATGTTGGATTTCCTGTGCTCACTAGCCAGGGGTCAGGTTTACTTTAACTGCATCTTATTGTGCTTATGTATAATGCAAGTCAAATGGGACCAGTGACTTAAGTTCACTATAACCAGAGTCTACTGTTTAAGAGGAAATAATGAATTTAGTTTCCACCCAACAATATCTTAAATTTTGTATAATCATTTTAAATGTCACTTGAAATGTGGTCTACTTTTTGTTTCCTACAGCATTTCTGCCTTCTGTATAATATTGAAAACTAGCATGTATAATATTGTAAAAGATTCCTGTTTTTGTTCCTCTACAATATTTAATGGATTGAGACATCAATAACTTCCAGAGTCCACTTCTTTTCATAGGAAGATTTCAGAATATTGTGGCTAGTTTCACAGAGAATTGTGAATATGCAAGGAATAATTGTTTTGTTCCACAATCAAACTATTTCCTACATCATGAGTGATATAATCTTTCTCTTTCTAGGTCCTGTTAAGTGAACGACAGCGACAGCAGGAAATCTTAGAGCATTCTAGTGTTTCGAGTTTGTTTTCATCAAGATGTGTTATGGATATTAAAACAAAAACGCAATCAAAACCTGCAGAAGATTCAACATCACCAGGTGATGGTACAATATATACCGAAACGTGTGATCCTGCCTCTCTTCCTGACAGTAGTTCTGGCAATCAAAGTATTTCTACGGACAGTAAGGTATCTTCCCTGACCCCACCTATGTCATTGATGTGCCTCCAAAGTAATGAAGTATCATCATCTTCAACAACAGTAGCAGCATTGTCAACATCAACATCAACTACATTAAAGACAATCAGTTCCCCAGTAAATAGAGATAAGTCATGTCTACCTCCAACTTCAGGAATGGATCTTATTTCGAAACCCTCAAGCTTTAAACGAAGACACAGTAGTGGGTTAACACAGCTACATACACCAGGAATCGATAAAAGAAAAAGAACTCGCTCAGAACATGATTGCCTTTCGAAAGAACAAATTAGAAATGAAGACCTTGCTGCAAGTGATGCAGAAAATAATAGGGTTGCCTGGCCTCCATGGAATGCTGCAAAAAAAACTTCTAATAAATTATTGCCTCGGAAACCTTCTAATAAATATTCTGGTCCCAAGTGTGGGAAATCAATGCTTCCTTTAGTTCCTCCAACTGGTAAACATTCTAACTCAAGGGGGCTATGTTCAAATTCTTCAGTTTCCCCACCTAAATGGACATTAAGATCACGAAATGTACCCGCAGATCAACCACCCAAGGTGGTGTGTGATGAAAAGATATCAGAACGTATTAAACTTCCACAAGCCAGTAGTTTATGTCTGCCAACGTCTATATGTACACGTTCCAAAGGGCATCAACGTTCTTCTGGTATTAAGTGGTAAAGTCTCAAACATACTATTATTACAGAATGCTAGTACAATATTGGCATTGGGGAACAGTGAACTTCAAGTGTTCAAAACACATTTTTTCAGAAACTGTATTTGTAAATACAAAAACCATCTCTTTTCTGTATATCAGATTTGTTTGTTTGTACAAGTTTTAAAATTGAAAGTTGTGAAGTTGACAATGTATTTATTGTTCTATTGCTGTAAATACATGCATATTTTTTCTAGACTTTTACAGATTGTATTCTAGTATTTAATCTGTTCAACAACACATCTGATTTGTCAAATTTAATTATCATTATTAGTGCCAGATGATTGTGTTAATTTTGGATTAGTTTCAGTGTACACCGTTTCCCATTAATGGTTTTCAAATCTTTAACAATTCATCAAAACATTTGATTGGGTTTAGATAGAACATTATTAATTTTGTCGGGTGTGTTGTTTGTCGATGTACCAAAGTTATTTTTGCATCAGATGTTGACACAGTAGTAATTTAAAAGAATATTTTCATAGTATAAAAATGTTTTGTAAAGTGGTATTTTTGTATTCATGTACACAGATTTGTTGGAAACCTAGTCAGGCCTACTGTGAAAATATACTATATATTCTATACGGGAAGAAATTGGGAAATACAAAGAAATATATACATTTTATTGTTCAGAGAGTTGTTTTAATAAATTATAAATGTAAATGAAGGTCTTGAGCATATCTTCATCTCCTATGAATTTTCTTTGATTAGAGAATTTCCATGTTAAATTATCTGCAATGGAGAATCATCTTGTGGCTGATGAAAAGAGTGTGCTAAAAATATGAACTTGCAAAGATCTAATATGAAACTGATATAATGCAATTGTTACTCTGTTAAGCTTTCCAGTTGTAACTTTTTCATCTTTTGTTTTAAATTAACTGAGAACGATATAATAAAACATTTGTGCATTTCTGTATTCAAACTACAGTCCTTCCTAGTGTAAGTTAGCTTTTAATGACGGCAATACCCACGGAAAACTGAGAAAAGTCAGTGAAATTTTGGAATCCATTAAAACTGCTGGAAATAATATTTTGATTATTAATACAAGGTGGTTCAACTGTGATTTTGGGCATTCCCATCTCCTCGAGAGTTCACCTGCCCTCATCTAGTCCCCAATTTTTCTGGTGTTTCCCAAATCCGGGGTACAGGTAAATAGTAACTACACCTTGAAGGCTTATCCCTTCATTTTGTTTCTTACACTGCATCGACAACCGAAATATACTTGAGAAATCTCTCGCAGTTGATCCTACCACAAGTGTGTTATTGTTTATCATGGATCATACTTAAAGATTGAAAAAGTATTGTAATACAATAAAATTTGAATGTCAAGATTTTAACAAAAATGAGAGCGTAGGCTCTCGCAGCCAGAGTCAATAGCTATGTTATATTTGCCTGTCCGGGAGATGCCGCATTATGATACTGACAGCATCCTAGACACAGGTGCCAACGTTTCGGCCGCCATTGTGCAACCTTCAAGGTATACAATAAAGAGAACTTAGTCCTATCATTGTTTTTTCTTTTATCAAACCGTCGAGGTGGGTCGGTCCACGTCCTGACGGGGGGACGCAGGGAGGGCTCTCAAGTATTCCTTTCTTTCACAAGTCATTTTTCTTCTCCCTATTGTTCATTCTCACTCTTTTATTACATCCTGTTTCTTTTCTTCTCCCTCTATTTCACTGGCCCCCTCTGCATGCTGAACGCCCACCCATGTGTTTGCCGTGCATGGCGACCAGTGTCGAAGGGAATGTGTGTCCTGGCGGTTGAGGGGTGTGTTTGTTTCCCCAATACTCACCTTGTGCTACGTTCTGCTTTACACTTAGGGATACGTTGTTTAAGTATTTTGGGGAAAATTCCTTGTAGGCTTCAATACGCTTGCTTTGGCCTCGGACTCTTCTACACGGGCGGTCGGGAGCTAACTCTCTCCCGATCAATTGGCTTGAACTAGGTCTTGTACTGAACTCCAGGGTGAGCGGGGGAATCCACGGTGGTGCAGCGCTGTGTTATTCCCCCACTGTATCCCCGTGGCAACCCTGGCACTCCGATGGAGTCCCCCTTTTGGGCTCCGTGCTGGGTGGGGACCACGGGGATGAATCTGATATCCATCTCATGGTTACTAAACCTTCTACCCCGCCCTCTTCCGCAAGGAAGAGATGGGAACAAACTATTGTTTTGAATAGTTTCTTTTCGTTAGAAGATAGGCCAAATAAGCCTAGATTCCTCATGACATGCGCCGAGGAAGGAAAATCTTTTAAAATGGTAAGTGCTGTCCGTTGAGCGCGCGCAGACAGGATTTCTCTGCGGAGAGTGAGGAAGATTTAATCCCATTTTTTAAGAGCCAAGGTATGACTGAAGTCAATAGGATCAAGAGGAGGGACCATGGGCGAGAAATACCCACTTCGAATCTGACGTTCAATCTTCCAACTCTCCCTCAAAAGATCTCGTGCGGATTCTATAATCTTCATGTAAGGCAATATGTCCCCAACACTTTGCCGTGTTTTAAGTGCCAGAGGTTCGACTATACACAGCAGCGGTGCATGGTTGATAACCCGGTGTGCGGTAAGTGCAGGAGAACGATCCACGAACCTGAACCCTGCGCAACTTCACCGCATTGTGTTAATTGCGACGGTGAACACCCCGCCAACTATAAGCAGTGTCCTACTTTCCTGAGGGAACGAGCAATAATAGAGCAGCTGACAAAGTGTCCTTTCCTGAGGCCAAACATCGCTATCAAGCGAGTAACCTTATTGATCTCTCGCTCCTCCGATGCCGTGAAAATTAAGACACTGAGGGTAGCAGCGGGCTGCCAAACGGAACGAGCTACTCCCCAAGTGGTGAGTTTCACATGTCAAGTGTCTCCATTGGATGCCTCTCCCCTACGATCATCCCTACGAAATATAAGATGGAGAGAAAAACTCAACCGTCGCAGTCAACCAAACCTTTATCCAATCCTTCAATGGAAGCTGATGTTAGACGCACATCTGCCTCAGACTCGGCCACAAAAACTTCATCAAAGCCACGTGTCACTCCTCCCGAAACTCGCACTGAGCGAACATCGTGCGCCCTGGCAATGCCAGGGGGTCTCGGCTTCGGAGGAAACTTCCGCTGGGGAAGAATCTCGCGCATCCGGATCCCAACGTCGGAGGAAAAAAGATAACACACAATTGCACCATGGCTCTCATGTCATGGAACATGAATGGTTTCTCTTCGCGACGGGACGATCTTAAACTGTTGTCCCGTCAATCCTTTAATAATCTGTCTCCAAGAGACTCATCTATCCCACCTCGACCCTTATCTCTTCGTGGTTTCTCCCCTCACAGGTTCGATGTGGATGATGGTCTCCGTACTCATGGCGGAGTTGCTTCACTTGTACATGATTCGCTGCTGTCTTCAGAGGTGCCTCTTCAGACAGACTTTCAAGCAGTGTGTGTGTCCAGGTGCATCTCCCATCCCTCACACTCACCTGTATGCAACGTTTACATCCTTCCAGGACTGAGTGTATTTGCTCATGAACTTCTGGACTTGATAACCTCTTCGTTCGTGGTAATCGGGGATGTAAATGCCTATAGTCCTCTCTGGGGCTCTTCCCGCAGCTGTTCGAAAGGCAGTGTATTAGAATCAGTAATAGACACAGCGAACTTGGTTATTCTGAATTCCGGTGAACCAACTCATTTTGCCGTCGCCACAAATTCGAGCACGTGCATCGATCTAACACTCCTCAGCCCTTCTCTTGCAACCGTTCTGCAATGGCCTATCCTAGACGACCTGTGCGGAAGCGACCATTATACCCCGTCATCGCCCACATTGATGGACTTGCTCGGGTTGGCGCGCCCCCCTTACTGATGTCTTCGACGTGCAGACTGGCTGACATTCCAAGCGAACGTCAGTCTATCGGAGGGCGAGTTTGCAAGTGTGACATTTTAACAAGCTGCGGACATTGCAATTCCCAAGTCGACCGGCAAATTGCGACACCCTTTCGTCCCGTGGTGAAACTTTGATTGATCAAGGGCTGTTGCTGCTCGTAAGAAAGCGTTGGCACGTCTAAAACCCTATGCAGCCGTGGATAACCTCATTGATTACAAGAGGTGCAGAGGGAAGACGAGGACAACCATTTTAGAAAGTAAAATGCATCATGGAGAGCATATGTCTCCTCTCTCAAATGCCATACGCCACCTCGTCTGGTATGGAGGAAGGTGCGTCAAATTAAAGGATACCCTTCCTCAAACTCAGTGCCAGGTCTTCTTAAAAACGGTCGATCACAGCTCGAGATGCCATTGCAGAGGAACCTGCCACTCACCATGAAAATGTCGAGTTCGGCAAACTATGTTCCCAACTTCCTTTTTTCTTAAAGAAAGAATAGAAAACCTCCCCTTGGATTTTTCGAGCAGAGCACATGCGGATTACAATACCCCTTTCTCCATCTACGAAATACTGCTCTGATGCTTGCGAAAAGAACCACACCAGGTCAAGACAAAATTCACGACTTAATGCTGCAACATCTTCCCGAAACAGCCACGCAATTTCTTCTCCGGCTCTATAACCCGAATCTGGGAAGAGCACACCATTCGTATATTTGGCGAGAAGCCATGATCGTCCCAGTTCCCAAAGAAGGGAAAGATCGATCATTGCCATCAAGTTATCGACCTATTTCCCTCAATCTCTGTAAGCAAAGTGCTGGAACGCATGGTGAATCGGCGTCTGATCTGGACCTTGGAGTATACAAATCTGTTGACGCTAATCCAAAGCGGGTTTAGAAGAAATCGATCAACCTTGGACCACCCCGTTTCGCTGGTTACAGCTGTCTCTACATCGTTCGTCTTGAGACATCTTGTGGCCATATTATGCGATATAGAAAAAGTCTACGATACCACTTGGAGGCACGGCATTCTGCATACCCTGAACTCTTGGGGATTTAGGGGGAAGCGTCCTCTATTCCTCCAAAACTTCCTTTCACCACGTTCATCGTCTTGTGTCTCGCCATTATGATCTGGTACTGAGGTGGATCCCAGGCCATGTGGGAATCATGGGGAACGAACTGGCTGACCGGACGGCGAAATCGGCGACGGAGAATACTCATGTTGACATTCCTTTAATTTCCACACAATTTGAAATTCCATTAATAAAATATTCATTAAATCGAATTTAAAAATAAATACTTTCTCTGCCTACTGTTTGTGTAAGAGAATGTATTTATCTCTGTCAGCAATGACAACAATGGTACGCACGTAGAAAACTCAAGGACGAGCAGAGAATCTTTGAAGTACTCTCTTCAATATCTTTACGTGAGGCATTTCTGAATTAGTATAAGAAAAAATATGGTTATTGCTAAAAAAATTACAACAAATTTAAAAGAAAACCGTTTTCAAAATTAACCAAATATGTTTTCGAAGATAATTTCTAGTCAATTGGTAATTTTTAAAAAAAAATTTAAAATTAGCTAAATGTGTGAAATACATAATACCGTACAAAATATGTGACGTAAAATTTAGATATTTGTAAAGATTTCAACAATTCGCCGAGATTACGAATTTCAGAACAGTACATAGAAACATTACATTAGAATCCGGTATAGTATGATAATAAAGATCAGATTTCTGGAATTCTGTTCCTTGGTCTGACGAAACGAAAATTAAACATGACGGATTTTTATAGTGTCTTTAGGATATGGAGAAAGGCCAACACATGTAATATCGTGGCTAATACCCTGCTTATCGTATAAAACAAGGAGGCGGATCAATCTTGCTTTGGGGCTGTATGTCCTCGAACGTTGTGGAAACTTACATTTTATCGATGGCATAATGGACAAAAGAGTTTATAATCATATTTTGAAAACAAAGTGTACATAAATTAGAAATGACATCTGATTTAATCTTTAAGAAAGATTGCGACAGTAAACATGAGGAGCACTGTACAAGGAATGGCTAATTTGGAACGTACCCAAACAGTTGCATACACACATTTGCTTTCACAATCCGCTGATCTGAATCCAATCGAACATACACGGGCCTTATGGAGTCAAAACAGAAAATACAATATTACGTCGAAAAAGACAAAGAAAATTGTTTTGGAACAGTGGCAAAAAATGAAACCGGAAGTTTTCTAGAGCCTTGTTAATTCACTGCAGTGAAGATGCAAAGCAGTTGTCAAAGCTAAGGGATACTCAACTAAGTATTAGAACTTGGTATATTAAACTTTTGAACTTTCAATGTTTATTGCAAGTGCTTATGTTATTTTTGATTCGTGTACGAACAGAAATGGTTCAAAGAAATGTGACTGGTTTTTGTTTATTCCCATTTATTTTTCAGTTTTCTCTAATTGTCACATTTTCTTTGGTGTATATACTCGTATACATTCAAAAAATTAAATACTATTGAGAATTATACCAATATTTATTCTAACTAAATTTTCTGCATCATATTTCCCAGATGTTACTGTACGAACAAAACTGGTACATACTGTAATCCAAAGAGTAGGGTTGTTCTTGCCCGATCCTGTATTTTTACATGGACAACTTTACGTTGCTCTGTTAAGAGTAAAAAGCTTTTCTAATATTTGTGACTATCAAGGAAAGCGAAAGCCAACTCAAGCAATGTTTCTAAATATAACTAATGTTGTTATGAAGGAATTGCTGTGAATTGTTTCAAGAAAATCTGTCAATAACACAGATTAATCCTCTATTCAAAATTTGTTTCATACATCAATTTTATTGTTTGTTAGTTTTATTTGATATTCCATAAGTACATTGAAGTTACCTTCATACATTTTTTTAAAGAAATAAATACGTTTTGTTATCAACTTATTTTCCTCTGAATATAGAAATGGAAGAATATGGAAGAGGGAGTTTAACATGCGAGAGTTCTCGCACGGGTAGATTGTTGTTGTTGTTATTATTATTATTATTATTATTATTATTATTATTATTATTATTATTATTATTATTATTATTATTATTATTATTATTTCTCTGGGATGGCTCATGGGCAGGGTACTAGCTTCCCGTGCTGTGGTCCCCGGGTTTGATTCCCGGTCGAGGCAAAAATATAGTTGTAGCTTTTCTTTAAAATCGTTCCAGTTTCTGTAGCTGTGTGACGAAGAAAAAATCCAGCAGGCGGATATTGCTACTTACGGTGAAGAGAATATGTCATGTTTGCCTCCTGTCGCTCCTACCCCCAAGCATGGGAATTTAACTGGGCCCAGACAAAGGGGACACCGATAGCTGGCCGGCGAAGTGGAACTACTAACCCCAAACTCCAAATACATACATATTATTATCATCACTATCACAATTTAACTTGTTTCCACTCGTGCATCTCGGTTACCATGAACAAGAGATACACGTTCCAACTGTCATAATCAGCACTGGATCAACCATCAATGTTCAGAACCTTCCTCACGATGTTACATGTGTCCAGTATGACAATATTTTGCATCTGGATGTATAACCCCTTCTTCAGTTCCAGTTCAGCTAGGGATTCATGTAGGCACCTAGGAATTTCACCAGTGGCGCCTAGAATTATTGGTACGATCGTCACCATTTCCACGTCGCTCCACATTTCCTTTATCTCATTTGCCAGAGGTTGATATTTGAGAATTTTTTCACTTCTTTTCTTTGGGATGTTGTGAGCTAGCGGGACTGCGACATCAATCAGATACACCTTTTTATTTTTCTTGTCATGCCATACAATGTCCGGTTTATTAGCTGATACAGACCTATCTGTTATTATGGACCTGTTTCAGTACTTATTCCATTTACCAACCTGTTCCATTATTATTATTATTATTATTATTATTATTATTATTATTATTATTATTATTATTATTATTATTATTATTATTATTATTATTATCATTGATTGATCATAGGTGATTCCGGGCGCGTCAACTACCATGGTCATTAGTCCCGTAAGTGTAATGCGTGTTTTTGCTCGGGAGGTGGCAGTGGTCTTCTCACGTTGGATGGCCAGATTCGGCGTCGGCTAACGGAGTTTCCCTCTACCAGGTATCTCCCACCACCCCAGCTGGGACAAGTTCTAAGTCCCCGACCAGTCTTCCGGAATGTGTGGTAGTGTAGTGCATATTAGTGTACGAGTGTCTGTAAGGGGTGAGGATAAGACAAGGATGAGGAAAGTTCGCGCGCGGTCCGTGGCCCGTTTGCTAGGTTACTGCCCCGGCATTCGCCTGTTGATCGGAGAAACCATGGAAAACAACCGATCAGAGCAACCGGCCGCTAGAATTCTCCTCCAGACAGCGATTTAATTCGACGTAGCTGAAAAGCTAGTGTCGAAAATCCTGCCGCCGTTGGGACTCAAACCTAGGACCTCCCGGTCAGAGGCGCTGCAGTGATATCATTTGATGCACTGAGCCACCGCTCCCGGTTTATTATTATTATTATTATTATTGTTATTATTATTATTATTATTATTATTATTATTATTATTATTATTATTATTAGACGCGTACTATTTCCATGCCTTAACATAAACTGTCCCCGTTTTTCCATGCATATATCTCCTTATTTTATATCATACAAACACATTGCCTCATTGTGGCCCACTGCCCGTGAGGCGACAATGCCTTCCTTCGCAAGACTGGCCCGAGTCGGCCCTCTTCAACATTCCGGTTAAACATCTGGTTAAAAACCCGCTGGGGGTCAAGCACATTTGTCTATTTAAAACATTCATTACCGCTAGGCCAGCAGAAGGGGAAAAACTCCGTAACTTAAATGTTAAACTTGCTCGTTTAATTTGTGCCTATCACCAGCGCAATTTTGAGGACGAGTTTAGTTATATGTGCCCGCTTAAGCGAAATATTAATGTTTTGAAATGGGTCACATGGTGAACTCTCGCGAGACCGTCCGTAACTGGTGCATGCTCGGCAATGAAAGCTTGAAGATTGAGGGTACCCGAAGTTGGGTGGAGGCAGCGTGCTGCTATTAAGGTTCAGTTCAGTGGAGTCCGCGTCTAAGCTAAGAATACCGACTCTTTCATCTGATTTCAAAATTTACTGTTGTGTTTGCTGGAAATATGTTTTAAAAAATCTCTCATTTTCGCTTGAGCACGATTTTCCGTTAACGAGAAAGTTGTCTTAGGCAAGAAATAAAATCCCGATTCGTGCAGATCTCTCGCGCTTGTACTCTGTAGTTAGGTTCTTCAAACGAGGCATCTGAGGGTAGTATCTCCAAGATGGAATATGGCACGGGATTTCGCGTCTTTCTCGATCGTGCCGCTAGAGTCGCTTGATCTGCTGCACGGCTTGATACGGTCGCGATCATGCTATATCTTGCAGCTGGACCGGAAAGACGCAAAATGTCGTGCCATATTCCATCTTGGAGATACCACGCTCAGATGCCACGTTAGAAAAACCCAAGTATACATACTGTGATGTCGTGGATTGGACAAGATGACTTTGGTATACACAAGACAGACAAGATGGCTTTGGTATATACACAGTTTATTTACACATGTGTATATAATTCCTGTACCATTTACTACAGGAACATTTGCTCATTAGCATCAGCTAACTACCGAATGTATTGTATGCCTAGCGCTCATACCCGCCAGCTTGCGGCATCCCACACACACTGGGTGTCTCGTGACACAAGTTCGAGGAACAATGCTGACCCTTTTCCGGGCCCACCCGCCTTTGTAGCCTCGCTGATCACGCCGCCACCCCCCTTGGGTGACTTGCCACACATCTAGCGCAAGTGTGACGCGTACCCTCTAGAACTGCACTCTTGGTCTCGACCTTCCTCGCATCCGGCCCATTGTGATGCATTCTACACGGGGCCACGCAGAAAGTGTCCACGTTACCCGCTGTGCATCACGCTGCTGCGTGCGTTTCAGTAGCGGACGCTACAATACTATAGTGTCCCTCGTCCAAGAAATATTTTGAAGTGATAAAATATGTGATAGTTCGGATATACATGCTGCCCCTCCTAATTCGTTACCCACCGGCCGCTACTAATGTCTTTCCAAAAGTTCCTCGCATGCATCTCTGCATGTATCTTTGCACGTTTCCCGCGAATACTTACATGATCCCCATTAGATCCCCTATTTTTTCTTCACGAGTTCCCCGCACGTTCTACTGCATATTTCTCGCATGTTCCCCTCTTGTCTCTCCTTGTATTTTCTCACATGGCCGCCACATATTCACCCCATGTTCCCGCAAAAGTTAATCTGTAAATTAAGCTGCAAATTCAAAATTTAAATTTCAGTGTTTTTATTACGAAATACTTTTCTAAACGCTGCTGCGGAGGATAAAGAAGTGATTCATCTGCTTCATGCAATGGGGAGTTCTAAATAGATAGAGTTCTCAGGAAAGCAATCCCTCCCTACAAAAATATAAAATTACCCCAAAATTTTTACGAAAAAATGCAATCAATTTTGAGGAAAGATTGTATTTACATCTTGCAAAAGGACTGACGTTAAACAATTTCGGGAGACTTTCGGCTTAGGTGGCTCAGGACATCAATTGATGTCACTATAGAGCCTCTGACCGGGAGGTTCTAGGGGTCAAGTCTCGACGTCGGCAGGATTTTCGACACTAGCTATTATCCGCGCACGTTTTTCTGAGTCCTCATTTCACTAGATGCGAGAGGAGTGGGAGGGTTGGTTATTTCGATGACAGGACTATCGTATCAAATTGTGGATCGTTTGTCAAAGCAAAATAGTGTGGCGTCGTGGTAGCGAAATGACTACACAGACACGAACTCTAGTTACAATATTTATTTACAGAATATTATACAGTATTTGCAGCTCTGGGGTTACGTTCGTAATCTACCTCCGCGACTCCACGCACACTGCTCCCATCTCCCGGCTAGTGCATCCTCCACCCAGACGCTTTACCGCGCCGGTGTCCTGACACCCGGTGCTACGCACTCGCAGTGTCCAAGGAATGCACTTCTGCCAACGGGCCGCAGTTGCGTCCGCACGCGAGGCGATCTCTCAACGAACTCCTCTTTCCGGCCAGCTAGATTCTGGCGGTCATGTCCCCCCACCCCCTAGCTTCTCTGCACATGCGGGTGGCTCTGGGACCATATGGCCAGCCAGCCTCCCCTGACCGCCGGCGGGGGGTCAGGACACTTTGCCCGGCCGACTTGCGTCCCGGAGTGTTAATGGCTCCCTTTTCAGTTGACAAAAGCTACTAACAGTCTTTGTGCCAGCCGACCGGACGTCCTCCCCTCTGCTCGCCATCTTCGACACTTTCTAAAGATGTTCGAAGCCCTGGCCGCCATGTGGTGACGTTACAATTGCTTGTTACACGAGAGCGAACATTTCTGGTTATCAGATTATGCCAACAATCCTTGTTGCTACTGTTTATGCGTAATTCAATTACAGTCAGTAAAGGAGTGGGGGAAAGTATTCCGGGGCTCAATAATACGTTCGGATTTAATACATAACTATACTCCAGGAAATGGAACTTTGAGATTGACAGCTACCGAGCACATGGCGCGCTGTTACCAAACGCACAATGTCTACGGCCTTCGCTACAGCTATTCGCGGCACTTAATGACGCGACACTGCGATATCGTGCATTATAAATATGCGAGCATTTCTCTACTTTACACACTGCAACGTTTCTATTCACAGTTCAACACAGGCGAAGAGTCCGCGGAGTGAAAATATGCCACGTCTTATGATAGAAAATCGAGGTAAAGGCGACTCCGGATATAGTAAATTCGGATACAGTGAACCCTCGGTTATAGTGAACTTAAGTCACTGGTCCCGTTTCACTTACATTACAAATAAGCATTAGAAGATTCGGATTTCGTGAACCTGGTCCTCGGCTATAGTGGACGTAGGAAATAAGTCCTGGAAATTAATTGGATCTCTTATGTCATTAGGCGATTAAAAAGGTCTTCGGGGAGTGGGATGTTGTTCCAACAGTGCAAGAGTCGTCGAAAGGTGTCATGATTGCATTACAATACTTAGAGACAGAGGACAATGCAGAATCAAGTATGGAGA
This sequence comes from Teleogryllus occipitalis, assembly GCA_011170035.1. Classification (NCBI taxonomy): domain Eukaryota; kingdom Metazoa; phylum Arthropoda; class Insecta; order Orthoptera; family Gryllidae; genus Teleogryllus; species Teleogryllus occipitalis. The sequence continues at coordinate 50,854 of BLKR01009636.1, forward strand.
GAGCACGAACTCTGGAGAAGGCTCTAACGAAAAATGTTCGAAGCAAACAATTCAAAATAATTGATTTTTTGGGTACAAATAAGGATATTGAAATTTTCAGTTGGTGTTGTTAATGAATTTTGTGGTATATTAATAAAATCCATCATTGTGGAGAAATTTCGTTTACTAATATTTTGACATCGGATATAGTGAACCTCTGATACAGTGAACCAAACATTTTAGTTCCCAGAAGTACACTAAAATTGGACTCGACTGTACTTACAGTTGTTTTCAGAGTAAACTCCCCGTGCTTCTCTTAGGTGATGGGGTACAAACAATTAAATTATTCATTGGAAAGATCCCCTTTATGACACTTTCACATTCACAGTTTGCAACAGCTGTCTTCGTTGTCACTATCGCTACCACTGGAATCCCGTAGTGAAAATATAAAATCTTCAATGGAACAGCCAGGCGAATGCTTCACCTCGGTTTTATTTTGCGTTCGTGACAAACGCCACGCTCCAACAATATCGAAAACACGAAAGCACGAACAAGACGAAATATACAAAGCACAACCGCAGGAGAGACTGCAAGAATTTACTTGATCGAATATTTTTCGACTCTTTTACTACCCCTATGTTTGGAAACACTGAAAAACAGGTGACCGCCCCCGTTCCCACGCCCATTGGAAGCCTATGAATCGAGCTCTAGCCAAGTTGAGTCGTTGAATCAAATGAGTTTCCTGCTTCATCTGCAATCCTTCTCATCTATCAGCGCTATATTTCATTCGGGTCTGTGTCAGCGCGGCATCCAATCACGCTTTCGCCCGAGCACGTGCTGATGTATACAATTCATCGGCATCGGTTACGTCAGCATCGGGGATGCTGACGTAACTAACTCCCGATTGGGCCAGCGCATGCTGTCGCCATGGAAACGTAGAGACACCGCCTGTCATTACCAAACTCTCATCTCCCGCATCTAATTTATACGTCGAATTCAGCTGTTATCCGAAGGAGAATGCTAACAGCTGGCTGCTCTGATCGGTAAGTTTTCGTGTTTTTTTCGATCAGCCCAGGTGAATGCCGGAGCAGCACTCTAACAAACGGGCAACGCACCGCGCGCAACCTTTCCTTCCTCTTCCTCGTCGTATCCTCACCCCTTACGATTGGGCCAGCGCATGCTGTCGCCATGGAAACGTAGAGACGCCGCCTGTCATTACCAAACTCTCATCTCCCGCATCTAATTTATACGTCGAATTCAGCTGTTATCCGAAGAAGAATGCTAACAGCTGGCTGCTCTGATCGGTAAGTTTTCGTGTTTTTTTCGATCAGCCCAGGTGAATGCCGGAGCAGCACTCTAACAAACGGGCAACGCACCGCGCGCAACCTTTCCTTCCTCTTCCTCGTCGTATCCTCACCCCTTACGATTGGGCCAGCGCATGCTGTCGCCATGGAAACGTAGAGACGCCGCCTGTCATTACCAAACTCTCATCTCCCGCATCTAATTTATACGTCGAATTCAGCTGTTATCCGAAGAAGAATGCTAACAGCTGGCTGCTCTGATCGGTAAGTTTTCGTGTTTTTTTCGATCAGCCCAGGTGAATGCCGGAGCAGCACTCTAACAAACGGGCAACGCACCGCGCGCAACCTTTCCTTCCTCTTCCTCGTCCTATCCTCACCCCTTACTTATCACACTTTTCCTTACATGCACTACACTACCACAGATCTCGGCTTGGGCGTCGCCCCTCTACAAAGAGAAACCTGATTGGGGAAAACCCCGCTAGCCGACGTATAGACCGGCGCTATATCTCGCCGTCAAGTGGGGAAAGATCACCGCCACCTCCCGCGATAAAAGAAAATGCAGTACAGAATATGCATACGGGACTAATGACCTTGGCAGTTGACGCGCCCGGAATCATCAATGAATCAATCGGCACGGGTTTTGCCATATATATGTAACAACATTTAAAGTTTTTAATTCAGGTGAATTAATAGCTTACTTATTAGCGTTTTCAGTCACATGCGATCGTGGATCGATTGTCTTTCTGTCTTCCAAATGTGTCACCAGGTGCCTTCCGGGCGGTGTCACTTCGTCGGCAACGCGGCAGATTCGAATTTTAAGGAAACAATGACGCAGACACACCACCGACCAAGTGAGTTGACACTGCATGCGACGCATCGGGTGAGAGATTTTGGAGATAGAAAGACAATCGATCAATGATCACATATGACAGAAAACGATATATATATATATATATATATATATATATATATATATATATATATATATATATATATATATATATATATATATATATATATATATTTATATATATATTAGTAGGGAATGATCACGGTCTTCTCCCTCGATAAAAACATGCGCTTCACTTACTGGACGTAAGGCATACTAGCGGGCTATGACTTGACTAATGACCCTAGTCGTTGATGTCCAGGATCGGTAATCAATCGTTCAATTTAGAGTGAGAGGGGGCTTTAGGCCCCTCCCCAACTACGGCGTGAACGTGTTTCTAATATAAATTGATTTTCTGTTCTGACTTTTTAGATGATAGTTGAATGAAACCGAGTTATCTACTTTTTCATTATTCTTTGCAAGCTTGAAAGGAAATGGGTTAATTGTGCTGGAGAAATCATTTAATATATAGCAGAATATGGAGGCGAGAAAATTATTTTATTTCAAAAACTTTTTGTTTCACGTTTTTTATTGAAATTGTTTCCTAGTGTCATCATGGATGAATATCATTCATGGTGTGGTTCTATGATATCGTCGTTAGAACTTGCATTTTAAATTCTTGTAGCGTAATTTTTTCTGGCAAATTGGATAAGTTTAGACACATATTTATTGAAATGTGTGTCAATTAACAGAATAGAGTAAAATAAAAATTCAGTTAATATGCTTATCAGTAGCACCCGGAAGTTTGGCAAAATGCCTTTTTATTATTATTACGATTTTACGACCTTTAACAATAGAAACCACTTAATTGTACTTCTGGAGTTGTTTTAATAGATTTTTATTTTGCCTTTTTTGCCTATTTTAGCTTCTGGTGCCTATTTTTGTGCCTTTTCTGCCTTTTTCGTCATCATTTTCCCTTTTCCCCTCCTGGCACCGATCTCTATCAAACTGGAACCTGCAAGCCTGGGTAACGTGAATGCATGATCGTGTATTGTCTTTCCCTAGATGCGGAGGCTCCAGAGTCAGGTTGTGTTAAAAATCTGAAAGAGAAAGGAATATTTTTGATATTTTTCGTTGATGCTCACAGACTTGTTCGCCCACGAGAAATTTTATCCCGTGTTTGTATATGGCCTCTGATCCCTTTTGAGGACAGAGCTGTTTGTACATAATATACCCAACCCTTCTCAGTTCTTTCTTGTTCTGTCTTCCATTCTGGCAATTACACAAGTGCGAAGAATCTGTAATTCCGTTTTCACTGATACTATTTCAAGATTCAAACAGCATAGTAGCATTTCGTAGAGACAGCAATGCCAGTAAAATAAATTAGTAGTCGTCATACCGGATAGTCCTGTGCAATCAGGATTATACAGAAAAGAAAGGTCTGTGAGAGTGCTAATGTAAATTTTGGAGTTTAAAAAAATATAACAAAATGCGAATAATTTTCATTATTATTATCATCTTTACAATAATTACTCCCAAATGGTGATTTTGTAATGTGACCTGTCATTTTACCCCCTACTTTAACCAGAATAAATGCCTATTTTTCCCCCCCTAGGGCTTTTATCCAGCCGACAGACGGTTGCCCTTTACGTCCCGAAGGGACGCATATTCGACCATACACTAGACCAACACTTGCGGGCTCCTCTGATCTGGGGTCAGCAGAACGCGAGGCCCTCCGCGACAACACACACACGAAGTCAAGGGACAAACAGCCATGCCCAAGGCGGGACTCGAACCCGCGACCCTTCGGACCGAAGCGCTGAGTCGGGTACTCGCTCTTAGCCACCTCAGGCATCTAGGTCGGCATAAATGCCTATTTTAGTATAAATAAATGCCTTTTTGCCTGCCTAAATTAGATAAAATAAATACTTCAACTTCCGGGCTCTACTTATCGGAAACAAATTCATCAATGTATACATATTACAGACAATTTTGTATTCGTAGAAATTAGTGAGATTGACCGATTAGTTGGGATGTAAGAAAAATGACATCGGAGAACAGCTCTTAGGACTACTCAGTAGTCACGCGAAGTAATCATTATTTATTTAATATTCTGTGCCAACAAGAAGTCATTCATATTCGAATACAGAGTAAGCAATTTACAATGGGGCGGGAAATTAGAACAAATTATAAGCTAGCTGTGGTTGGTTCTGGTTGCGTTCGGTCGTATTAGTGGATAGTTTTCTGCATGAAGTCTGAGTTTTTTGTGATTATCCCCTTGATTTAATAGTGTTTGTATGAATCGTATCAGTGAGTATCAGTGAACAAGTTATTGTTTGGGAGGCTGTGGCAAGGAACAGATTAGTTGTAACTTTCCGGGGTGAAAATGGTTCTTCATAGGAAGATTTTTTGGTCCATGAAACCAGTGAGCGCAAGACTAGCACTTTCGCCTCGCACGACCACATATTGTCATTCATCGGGCAGAAAAAGCTTCGACAACGAAGAAACCCACTTTGGCTTTGAAAGAATAAAAGCGCACGAAAAGAACGAGAAAGGTATTTTTTCACTTGGCCTATATTTAGCATCATGCAATGTTCAGCTTCTTCTAATTGTTTTATTTTCCAGTAAGGGAAGTTTTTGATTCTGTATCGTCTACATATGATATCATGAATGATGCAATGAGTTTTGGTGTGCATCGGTTATGGAAAGACATTTTTATACAAAGGTTAGGACCCACCCAAGGTACACGCCTTTTAGATGTCGCCGGTGGAACAGGTGCGTTTCATATTATTGGATTGTGGACTTGGCTGTTAATTGACTAACCAACTTAAAATATACAATTCTTACAGGGGATATTGCATTCAGGTTTCTGAAATACTTGAAAAACAAGGAGTATTCTGAAAATAATGTATTAGGTGTGAAGAGCAATGTGACAGTTTGTGACATAAATGAGGCCATGCTAAGTGTTGGAAAGTCCAGAGCAAAATCTTTGAGTTGGATTGATTCCTCTGATATTTCCTGGGTCCAAGGAGATGCAGAAAAGTTACCTCTGAACAGTGACTCCTATTGTGCATATACAATTGCATTTGGCATTCGAAATGTTACACACATAGAAAGAGTACTAGAAGAAGCATACAGGGTTCTCAAACCAGGAGGAAGATTCATGTGTTTAGAATTTAGTCATGTTCACAATCCCTATTTACAGTGGTAAGTAATTTCATTTTTTTAAAATTTCTTTTAATTTTGCTTCTGAATTATGTGAAAACTTTGTCATCAAGAGATTTTCATATATTCACGAGGAAACTAGCAACATTAAATTGCAAAGAGTGCTTCAAGTATTTTGATTCCTTTGAAGTTATTGCTTTGAAATTATAATTGTAAGTAAAATTTATTCTAAAAGTCTTGTTGAAAATATTAATAAATATGGATATTAAGTATCAAAAATATTTTTGCCCTTTCATTTCAATATTTGGTTAGAAGGCTTCCACTGCCTTTGAGGGGAATTTTCTGCCTTTCACAGTTTCAAAAGTTGTGTGTTAAGCAGAAGATTGTAATAACAATAATGTATGTATTATGTATTTGACATTGGGTCGGTAGTCTGACTTTGCTGGCTAGCTACTGGTGTCCCCCCTTGCCTGGGCCTAGTTAAATTCCCATACTTGGGAGTAAGAGCAACATGAGGCAAAAATGATGTATTCTCTTCACCGTAACTAGCAAGATTCGTCTGCTTGAGCTTTTCTTCGCCACACAGCTACAGAAACTGGGACGATTTTAAAGGAAAGCTATAACTATATTTTTGCCTTGACTGGGAATCGAACCCAGGCACCACAGCATGGGAAGCTAGTACGGTGCCCATGAGCCATCCCAGAGGTATTATTATTGTAATAGCAATAATAATAAAAATAATAATTCAGTGTGTTGTTTTACTCTATCAGCAATTTCATGAATATTACTTTGAATAATTGTTTCCATAATGTTGTTGTTATTTGATAATGGAAGGTTCTTTCATTAGTATCCCCAATTGTGTTTGACTTTGTAATATTAGAAGTCATATCTTATCAGTGACCAAAATTAAATGAAGAATATGTATTTTCATGAAATGACATTACCTTTACATACCCTTTAAAATTAGCACCCAAAGGTGAAGCACTAAGTCCCATTATTTAGTTTATTACAATTTATGCTGGTTTTTTTATTACTTTAATTCGATAGTTTTGTGTTTGTATAAACTTGGCTTTCTCATAGCCATTTCACAGATCTGAAATAATTGATTACTATTTTAACATTGCATTGATCTAAATTATAATTCCAAAAATGCTAAAAATGCTAGAGCTAAAAATGAAATTGTATAATTTATTAATATTGAAATATACTTAACAGTATATTAATTAAATTTAATTATTATTATATAGAATTATATTTGTATTATTTAATAATATTTATTAATAGTTGAAATATTCCAGAAACATTAACATTAAATCTGCAAATCTTGCATAGTGTTACATTTATTTATTGACTTTTTGGTTATTGAAATATTACCTTGTAAATAATTCATTAAATCATGTTTTTTCTGGCCATTTCAATCAGGAATTCTTTCATTTCCTTCAAAATACCTCTGCTGCTGTCACATTCTTGTACAAATGATTGTGTGGCAGAACCCCACCAAGTTGGATAACCTCATACAGGGATTATGAGATGGTTGTGAATGAAAATTTTTCCATGTTGCAATAGAAACCTTACTTTTTCAATTCTTGTGCATCAATGCTAGTGTTGTCCAATACGTAGTAAATACATTTAACTACTGGGATAGGCAAAAGGCACTCTTAGCCAGGTGTCCTTGTTTTGATAAAAGTGCGAGTTTTCATCACAAGTTGGATTTCTTTCAGTGTGGCAATACCAAAAAATTATTCACACTATACCACCTGAAATCAATTTATAGGAAACAACTTTTCCTTGGAAAAAAGTGTTCATTCTTCAATATAATCATTTTCATTTTGTGTATTGTATCAGACATTGGATTGGAAAAGAGTAATATTTGTGAGCCCTTGAATGTGTGTGTTAAAGAGCATTTTTGTATTAAGGGATTTTAAATTTCATATAGAGTATTGTGATGCCATATCTTGCCACAAATTATGCTCTGTATGTAAGAAGGGATGAATAAGGGATAATTACAACACACACAAATGTTACTTTGAGCTACAGCTCATTAATTATTTGACAGACCATGTAAATCTATGGAGGGCTAAGAAAGGGAGGCATTATCCCTCCATCTAACAAGAAAATTGTTCAAAGTTTCAAAAACAATTGTGATTTAAGAATTATTGATCTTTCACGTGGTACATGGTTGTATTTTTTCTTCAAATAAATGTTTCAATGAGGCTCATAATCTGATTTCACCCTTTAGAAGTTCCTTCCTGAATGTTTACCTACCTAACCGTGTTGAAAACATATAGAAAGCATTTTCAGGGTATGAGCTTTAAATATTCCTGTTCGGTCTTGCAAAATGAATGTTGTTCTAATTTTCCTGAATACATCAAATGTCTCTTTAATTCATATCAAACAAGGGAAATTAAGAAAACAAAAATTAATTCTCTGTAATTTTGTCCATTAAAGTTATTTATTTATAAGTTTTCTAACTTATGTAAAAGTTTTTCTAAATTTCCAAATTTTATTGGATTTGAAATGGGGTAAATATATTATCTTAGACATGGAATTCAATTTTAGTTTATATTATAGCAAATGATAATGCATCTACAAGTGTTTGAAAATTATATCATTTGGTTGATTTCTTGGTTCAAATTGTTTTGAATATATTTTTTCCATTTTCTTGACATTATTGTGTCAATTATAATTTGTTTTAGGTGTACCATGAAATGCTCTTCAGGAAGAAAATTGCTCTCTTGTATCTTCTATAATGAGAAATTGAAATTTTATTTTTGAAAACTTTAATTTCTTCCATGTGTGTGTAAATCAATTCACAATTAGAAGTAAACTTGATGCTTCATGGTTAAATGTTATGATCTATTAATTTGAAACTGCTCAAATACATGTTACTTCACCAAAATTAATTTGCTTTTGCTTGTGAATAAATGACAGCTCTCACAATGCTGTTTTAGAAAAGTTTTATCCCCATTAGAAAAATATGCCTGCGGGAGGGGAGAAACATTTCTGAATTCTGAACTTACTCAAGGCAAGGAAAAATATATTTTTCAACTCGATCATTTCATATTTTCAGACGAAATAAGCCTTAATTTATTTTTTTGGTCTATAGTAGTCAGTTTGCTTTTTAGACGGAACAGGCGCGATTTCTGCTCGCGTAAGTGTACAGGAAGAGGAAAAGCACGCGGCCTTCGCTCGGAGTGTTACCGAATAATGAAGTACGTTTCTGTACCGTATCGTATAAATAAAAGGTAATAAAGCGACATTTGTGGTACAACTTGAAACAACATTCAAACGATTAATGAACAAACAAAGCATTAATCCTATTCGTCTCTACACGCACTTCCAATGGTTGGGGATGTTGGATTCTGGAATGGACCCACCCTACTGGTACGTCCTGGCACGACGAAGCCACCCTTTCCTGCACGAAACCACTCCGGCAGATATTGATCCGACTCTTCCTTGCCGCATTGCTCTAGTCATCATTTATTGATTCATAATAGTGCAGGGCTGTAAGCTGACCTCCAACCCATCCGATTATGCTGTAAAATGCGACTCGTACCTCTGGTTCACCTGCATTGCCGCGGTGCCGGTCTGATGGCGATACACCCCCGAGTGGGATGGGGGCAGAAATCAATATCCCTCGTTCGCGTAAAAATAGCTATTGGCCTTTCATGGAGCCAGTTTTAAATATACCTTTAATGTGTGATCACTCGCCCTCTGTTTCAGGTTATACGACCAGTATTCTTTTCAAATTATTCCGGTCATGGGACAGGTGATAGCAGGGGAGTGGAAGCCGTATCAATACCTTGTAGAAAGCATAAGACAATTTCCGAACCAGGTTAGTCTTAAAACCCATAATACAGTGACATGAATTTGGCTTCCTATAATTTTTTTTTTTATTTGCAGGAAGACTTCAAGCACATGATAGAATGTGCAGGTTTTCAGCATGTTACATATGAAAATCTCTCATTTGGTGTAGTAGCTATCCATTCAGCTTTCAAATTGTAATTTTTTTGTAAATAAAGCGTGCTTCTTACTCTGGACTTTTTACTTGGATGGGGAGGAACAATAAAACCACACATTTTGAAACTTGTGATATATTATCAGTTTTAATGCATGTTTGCCTCTATAATTTTATACAATACAGAGAACTTGTTACATAACTTACTCCACAACATAGGAGTAATAAAGAGCACCAACTTAATGAGAAAACTAAAAATGAAATGGTCAATCATGAAAAGGATGAATCATGCCAAATGCCTATCAATAATTGTGCGGTATTAATAAATTCAGCAAGCTTACACTAAATAAAGTGAAACCTACTGTTCAGGAAAGAAATAATTTAAAAAGCACTGATAATACATAAGCAAATGCAGAAGCTTTGCTGGTCTGAATCAATAAAGCATTTTACCAATAGAACACTTTCAACAATTTAATTGCCAATTTCTCTATCATTTTTACAAACAAAATTTTCCCCCCACCCTCAGCAATACATTTTGATTCAGTGTCAACGTAAAATCTCTGCATCTGCCTGGGTCCCCTGGGAAACAAAGTCACACGATAATGTCAATCATTCACATTTAGAAGCTGCTCCACATTTCGTGAAAAATTAGTTGGAGAAAATAATGTCAAACACATAACAATCTTGTCCAGATCTTTACTTTTGGACGTATGACATTTAACACAGACACATTTGAGAAAAAATAAAAATTAAAATAAAAAAGGAAAAGAAGGATGGAAAAATATATACTTGTTATATTTTAAGAGGTTATATATTCTGAGGAATCTCTTAAAAGATTTTCTTCCTAGTGAACACAATATTGGAACAAAGCTGCACAAATCATTTTTCAGCAGTTTTGAGTCAATACTCTGCTTTCAGTACAATGCTCAAGAATCAAACACTATCTTGCTCCCACCATTAACAAATTATACATCACGATTTCTCTCCATCAATTGTAACAACAAAAATATTTATTTAGGTGGATATGGAAACATTCACACACATTTACATTTGAAATATCGGAACAATGTCAATACTGTAGCAATTTCAGGGGGTGCTTGACTTCCAATTTCTTTTCCAGAGCAGAAAAAAGAAAATAAACTTGGTCGGATTCAAAATTGAGTGAAGACTAAGCATAATTTCCCACCCACCCCCTACGAATTTTTCTCTGGATACTTCTTGATTTTTAAAGAAACTACATATGGTTAGCAAAGTCAGAAGAGAACAATGAATGCTTGAATGTATGAATGCTTGTCTTCCCCTCCCCACATGGCAATGAGTTTAGTGGATCCAGGACGGATAGCACATCATCTACCCGCTCTTGAAAAGCAGGATTGCCACCTGCCCCAAGTAGAAGTAGATAAAATGCCTGGTCTCGTGAGTCACATAGCTGCCAAAGTTACGTCCTACAATGCAATGCCACGTAGGATTGTACTTCTTATCGAATTCTTTTTTGATGTATGCAGCAATATCCTGAAATATAATTATAAAGTTTAAGGTAGATAATTGACATTAAAACAAAGAAACTACAAAAATATTAGGCATTAATAGGAAAACTGAATAATGTAATTCAAACTTGCCTTTTCAATATTATATTTCTCGAGAGCTTGTGTCGCACAGTCTACTGCATCTTGCTGCATCTCCTCCGACATATCAGCATTTTTAATCACAGCTTTGCGGTCAGACATTTTGTTCGACCTACAACAAATTAGATCAGTATATAAAAATAAAATACCATAAATCTAATCTGAAAACCAAATGACAATATGTAGCTGTTCCTTACGAACATGCAAGGGTTTTTAACTGTCATATTTCATGCACACGAATCTGAAAGAAAAAACCTAACAAATTAGATAAATGTATTGCAGTCAAATTGGTTAACACAACCAATTTTTTTTTCTTGGGTTAATCACTATAGTCCGGCATTCCCTCCAGGAAAAATTCTATGATGAATATTATTCACCATGAAACAATGCAATTATTTTCGCCACTGTCTTTCCAAAACTTTACCGTAAAACATAAAATAACAACCTACATTCATCGGCGCCGAAATAGGAAAAATTTCGGTTTTTCCGAAGTTCGATATAAAATTATATATCCGAAACTTCCTTACCTTAGAAAACGATAGGGATGATAAAACGAATATTAAATGTCGCAGTGGCACTAACAAGAGACTTCTACTATTTAGAAAACACTTTCCGAATGGGAAGAAACGCCAGTTTTCACCACCAATAACTTTGCGGGCAAATCTCCTTCATTGAAACTAAAACCAAGCGTTCTCATTGGCTAGAGCTCAGAGTCTTCTACCAGGGTCTTCTATCAACCCAGCATGCAATAGTCTGCACTACTACTGCTCGTCTTTTTTCATGCGACGTAGCCTTCGTATGACATCTTATGGCCATGCCATGCAAATCAATATCGCGACTCAGAGAAAGAAATTAATGACAACTGATAATTATACATAGTACAATACCACATAAGTATAGTGAGAAGCAAGACTTTGGAAATTTTGTTAATATAAGGCCAGGCAATCGAAAATGAGTCATGCACTACACCTTTATTGTATTATAATTTAATTACTGTACCAATTTATGTTCAATTTAATGGAGTCTGAAAATGTTGCTTTTATTGTACTGCTCATGTGATGTGAGTCTAGAAGCATAAAACAGACACACGTTCATCAAAATGAGCATAATTTCACTGGGAATTCGAAAAATAAAAGCCGAGGACTTAAAAACTGCGCGCATGACATAACCATTTGCTATAAACTATGCAACATAATCTTCATGTAGCCAATAACGAGCGTGGATATTGATACATCCCAATCAACGCATGTAAATAGTATCAGAAAGTGTGTAATTCAATTGTAATCTTACCTTTTGATCCACAACGATGTAAGTAGTTCTTATCAACGGTCTTTATCGCTTGTCTTTTCTAGTTCACTTAAACACTACCTAAAATTGTTCATGAAAATGAGGATAAAGAGGCTACGAAAATTTAGATAAATCTCAAGTTTTTAAATAATTTCTTTTGGTGCACGAAAATCGTTTGTCTTCGGATTGTTTCGGATATGTTCGTTCTGTATCGATTTTGTTACCAGGGTGATGCAGTGTGCTCAACAGTTAATACGGTGTTGCTGTTGGTAACAGTGAAAAGCAAACAACATCGATTTCGCGCCGCTTGCAGCGCGGTTTTGTAGCGTATGTAGCCATCTTGTTGTTGAAGTGGCGTGGTAGTTGTATAAGGTAATCGGTTTGCTTTCAAGGTGGAGGGAGATACAGAAAAATCAGATATGTCGTATGGACGAAACGAATGTAGAATATATGTGGGAAACCTTCCACCAGATATTCGCACTAAGGATATTCAAGATCTTTTCTACAAATTTGGTAAAGTAACATTTGTCGATTTGAAGAATAGACGGGGCCCGCCTTTTGCTTTTGTTGAATTCGAGGACCCACGGTAAGTACAATAAGTTTTTTGGTGGTTGCATTATATTTTGTTTGTAATAATTACCGTTTACAATACTGTGATATTCTCAGGGATGCGGAGGATGCAGTTCATGCTCGAGATGGTTATGATTATGATGGGTACAGACTTCGTGTAGAATTTCCTCGAGGTGGTGGGCCTGGAGGATTTCGCGGGGGGAGTCGGGGTAATGGTGTTGGAGGAGGGAGCGGGAGAGGTCGCGGTCCCCCTGCCCGAAGGTCACAATACAGAGTTTTAGTTTCAGGTATGTTCAAGGTCATGCAGTATCCTTCACAGAACAAAGATGCCATTTCATGTTGTTTTTTTTACCTAATATTTTATTGCAGGATTACCACCATCAGGCAGCTGGCAGGACCTTAAGGATCACATGCGAGAAGCAGGTGATGTTTGTTTTGCAGATGTCTTCAAAGATAGTACAGGGGTTGTGGAATTCCTTCGATATGAAGACATGAAGTATGCTGTGAAGAAACTTGACGACTCGCGGTTCCGCTCCCATGAGGTATTTGATTCTTTGTTACTTAAAAATAATAGTTTTAATTACTGTGCCGTTAACGGGTTTGATGATTTGCAGTGTAGTGTTGGAGAGGAAAATGCGATTGAAAACTTCATATTACTAGTTAGCATTTTTTTTTCAATTTATTTAATATCCATCTTAATTTTGTTCAACAATAGATCTTAATTGTTACTCTGTTCTCTGTTGAAAGTACACATATTTAACAAGAATCAAAATATTTGCAACTTCATGATACTCAACTTCAGTTGCTGAAAATTGCATAACATTGGTTTTGACGTCATTTAAGTACTTGCTTTTCTGAACTGCAGATTACTGCATTGAAATGTGCACGACAAGAACTATGATTTTCATGTGCTGTCATCACCAGTTGTATAATAAAGTCTTTGTATTGGATATAACATGGACTATAACTTTGATGTCTATTGAATTGAATTTCAACACAGTATGCTATCTACTATTGCAAACCAGTTTCCTCTTCTGGAATGATTAACAATTGTATTAGATTATCAATGAAGGTAGGGGTAACCAATCCTCTTTAGGAAATGCTGGGTGAATTTCACAAAACTTATTGCAGAGATATTTTATATACCAAAAACATTGAATCTATTCAAGTTATAAACTTCTCTACTGTGCTGCGGTATCAAAGTGGCACTAGTGATAAATTAAATACATAAATTTCCTTGTAATATAAATTTTACTGATGAGTTTTCTAGCAAAGTCAGTGCGGGAAAATTTATTTCTGTTAATGATTCTAACTTATAACCTCGGTTATAAAAACTTGTGCTTGTAGAACAGAAGGCGTACTAACAGGATGAAAATATTGATGTTAATTTTAAAATATCCTTCTGTATGCAGATAGTCCTTTTGTGCTGGGTATGTCAGCATGTACTTTATGAATATGTATAACCCCCCAAATGACCTTCATTAATGCAGAAGAGAGGTTTTCAGTGATGCTGCTTTTCATTTTTGTGCAAGTGTAGTTTTTGAAAGGTACAGAAACAAATTGCTAGGATGTGAAATGACACAATGAAAAAACTCACCTATCAAAAAAAGTTAAAATTGTTTCAGTAGTTGAATTTTAAAAATTTATTTAAATCGCTTATATCTTACTTATTATAATTATGTATTGTATTATGTCCATTGCTCACCACCCCTGCCCACAGAAAGATTTCCCTCAAAACCTCCTATCCCTCCTCTCCTCCACTGTGGAGAACTCCTCATCTAAGCAGTGTGAAGTTAAAATTTAAATGACTTCTGTAAGTTGTACCATGCTTTTTCTTCAACATTCATTTAATATGGTGGTGCCATTGTGGAAGATGCTGATCTGGCAGAATACGATGGATGCAATACAGACATGTCCACTTTCTTTAGTTTGAAATATTCGGGGTAAAAGTAGGGAACACGGTTCACCCTTAGAGAAGCATGGGAAGGGGGAGGGGCAAAGGAGGGGAATCTCTTTAAGCCCTCCCTCAAATGACGCTAAGCGCTCTGATTGAAATGAGTAAACTTGCTGATAGGTGATTTCCATGGCTCTCCCATTATACACTTTGTCCCTGCCACATTTTAATGCCAAATTACTTCCAAAGGCAAGTTTTCTCGCTTCGTTCATCTGGATCCAACTCATGGCGAAGCTCGGACCTATGACCCTTGTGTTCACTATATCTATCCTTGAGTCTATCCACTGCATAATTACCAATTCACTTTTATAAGAAAGCACTTCAGTAAGTACTTTATAAGAAAGCCTCAGTAATGCACAATGCTAAGTTGCAAGCACATTGTGAAAAAACACAACAAGTTTTATCACAGAGGCATACCACCATGATCGAAGTACTATTTAGTAATAGAGCTCCGGCAAGATTCTAGGGTGAAATTCTCCCTTTATAATCGCCTAACCACCCCTCGTCCCCTCCACCATGGATTTCCCCCTCACCGGAGTGACGGTAAATGCTGGTTTAAACAACTTTAAGTTGTACAGTGTTCTAGACTTCAACCATATTTGGTTGTTAAGTCATGCTTGACTGATCACAAACGCACGTCCACTTGGAATGTACTCGCAGCTCTTATGTTTTGGCATACATTTGTTTTGAATTTTAGTGAAAAGTATGTGAGAATAGCCCTCAATGTTGTATGACACAGTAATATTACACATATGAACATAAATGCTCTGCATTGCAGAAGCCGAAACAGTGAGCCATTTCTCCCGTTGTATGGCAGAACTGATGTCTTTTTCTATGATGTCTTGAACAGATTAGCACATCAGACCAACAATTTGTGAAATGTTCTGGATTTTTTTGAAAGAGACGTGGCTGAATTTATTAATTCTCAAACACATTCTTAGATTACAATTATTGTAATTCACCTACTACATACTAGTCGTACAATTTGCTTTTAATCATAAACTGGTTGTGAACTTAATATTATTTTTTAATACTACTTTTTCTTATTTTCACTACTTTCTTATTTTTACTACTTTTTCTTATTTTTATACATTTGATGTTTTTTTCTGTTATCAACTTACATGATTGATTTAGCCTTTTTGCCAATTATTTTATTTTATGGAAATTGAGGAAAGTATGATATAAATATATAAATACAGGTGGAGAGGGGCCGGGATGAGAGGAAGGGGAAAAGGGGTAAAGGGAGTATGTGACTTCTCTTGTACTCACTGTAAAATTATGACAAAACATCTTGTATTCTGTGAGTGGGTATTTGCGATGCATCGAATTATCTAGATTGCAGTTCTGAACCACACAAGAAATGTCTACAAAAGGACATTAAATTGCTTCCTTCACACATGCAAGTTGGCATTTTATGCCAAACAAGGGTTTCATCCCTCAAAACCGAAGGAATGACATTGAATGTGTGCTTTAATAAATATTAAAAACAATATATTACTTTTAAAAAAATGCTATGTAAGATGTTTTCCTTTTATTTAAATGTTATTGCAGTGTGGACAGTTTCTGAAAAACATGGGAAATTTAAAAATAGAGAATTTCATTGCTTTGGGAGAGTGAGAGAAAAATCGGAATTTTTAAAACAATTTTTAGAAGGACCGATATTGAGAGGGTTATAAAACTATATATTATGTTTTTAAAATGTTAGTTAAATCGGAGAGCTGATGAATTAGGATCACTGCTTTAGTAGTAGCTCTCTCCTTCTGTAGATCAACAAGCCTCAAACTTGAGTGATATTAAACTGAGAAAGGGAGGGAAAAAGAATTACCCCCATTACTTGCATAACACGTAGAATACCAACCGTGGAAGTCTTGCTTGAACCGCTTGCTGTTTCACCATATTAGTGTGCAATTCTTGTGTATTTTCTCTGGATTTAATTTTTTGTTTCATGCGGATATGAGTTTTAAAGATGCTGAGGTTCAATTAAATGGCGCTATCAGAAATTATTTCGATGGGATTGGCTTATTTTGTGTGGGTGGTGAAACAAAACTTTATTGTGACAAAAATGCAATGCTCTTTCTGTGTGGTGAGATACACTGCTCAAACTGCAAATTATTCCTTTGGAATATTTTCTTGCCAAAAATACAAAACAGGAAACCCTGGAGGGAGATGGTTCAGAGGAGTTGCCACACTGAACACTATTTTTTTATTGCATGCCTTATTGTGGACTATTTTAGTACTCTTGTACTGTTTTCATGCAAATAATTCATGTGACAGAACCATTCCTTACACTTCGTGGACTCATAACTGGGGACTTCACTAACATTGAATTGTGTGCTACTTCTGTATCATGCATAAATGTCGTATAACAACTTTGTTTACTTCGTGCATTTCCATCCCTAAGATCCTTGTCACTAGCTTTTTGTTAGGGTGGTAATATTAGCTCTTAAACCATGGATTTAGGCATCATAGTTTCTTCCATGGGCAGTATAAATTCAGATGAAGATAACTTTCCACAGTAACTTTAACTTCGTTGTTTTTGTAGCACTGTTATTTAATGGCACTTTTTGTCGCATGAAATCTGGGAGCCATGAGAACTGTAAGTAGTGAAAGTAATATACTCATTCATATCATAGGTATGTAGTTCAGTGTCCTGATTATTAATACATGTTGCTGAACTTAATTGAAATTTCTTGGTTACGTGTTTGGAGTAATGTTGATAAAATGTCTTCCTTGTGTGTTGAGTAACGAGATTTAGTTTATTCAACGTTATATAGGTGTTTTCATTTCTTTTAATACTTGGAATACTAGAAAATATATGGCCCATTCACAATAAAATTTATTCACACATTCAGAGGACAGAAAGATGTAGTGTTAGAATGGTCAATCAATTTTGTGGCATCTTCATTGGAGGTTAGAATAAATGCTCGCTTCTAGAGAAGTACTGAAAATTAAACCTGTGACTAAGTTAGATTGAATTTTTAGATAGTTGCTAGTGATAAATAGATGAGATTTTCTGGTGTACTCGAAGCAAAAATTGTTAATATTCAGTTAGTTATTTTATTGTTTTTTGTTGTTTTTTTCATCAACAGCATTTGTTAATGCTCGCAATTAAATGCCAATTCTAAATGTAAGCATGAAATTAAAAATCCTTTACTATGTTTCAAGGAATTATATTGAAAGTGATATATTTTGAAAAAGATCGTATATATTTCAAAATCTAAGCAGTTGAGAAATAGGCTCACATTTTAGAAATGAATATACCTATCAGATTGCTTAAAGGAAACACTATTCTTATTAAACATACATCTATATATGAATATAAACACTTATTAAACATTAATTTTTTAAATTTAGTGAATTTTTTAAATCATATTTTGTGGTTTTCACAGCTATTTGGGGGGAAATGTTAGAGTCCACCTAGCAACACTGCATTTTAATTGTGTTGAAGAAAGATGACTGGCGGTTCTTTATTCCGGGTTTTGGTATATTTTTACTTGATTTGTTAAAGTTTGCTTTCCATTCATTCACAAACACCTCACACACTTCAGAATTTTTTATAATCAAAATTTATTATTCTGAAATATTTTTCATTTTATTCCAGTACATTAAAAGTACTACAAAATAAATTAATAGGCTTTTTTTTGGGGGTTATTTTATGAATTTTAGGTCCTAAATGCATTCTAATTTTCACTACTTCTGAACATCAGTATCCTAGTAATGGTAAATTCTAAATGAAGGTTTTTATTACTAGAATAATTTCCTGTGTACAAGTTTTCTCTCGCTTTTCTTCTGTTTTTTACAGATATTGCACATTTCTATTAACAATAGCATGATGTCCCTAGCGATAAGAGATGCTGAAACTGCTTGTGATATTCTGAGCACAAATAGCAGAATTCACTTTGAAATGATTGTTATGAGACAACCTTGAAATTATCCAATTCTTTTTTTAATCTGAAAAGTTATTGTGAATACACAAATGAGCATTTATATTTTTAAAGCTAAAAAGGAATTTTGGAAATCATAAATGAAGTTCCTGTAATTTTATAAAGGCATAAAATATTAATTTTAAATGCCCATGACAAAACTGTAAAACAGGCATTTGCTTAAAAATGCGTTGGGTACTCGTAAGCCTTTTACTGTGGCAATCTGCCCAGCACTCGCTGTTCCCTCTGATCTGAACACAACAGGATGTTGTTAGGTATATATTAAGTAGTTATGACCTTGTGTGTCAATTACAGGTATCCGCTTTCAAAACATTTTTATTTTAACAAAATTCTTTGCGGACATTCATCCACTAATGCTGGATATTTTCAGAGCTTAAGTTATAGCTGAGTCCAGATCAAAATGAATACCAAAATAAAGATAGTGTAGTGTCTGCTGTTGCTTATTTTATTTACCCACATATTGCAAGCATGAGAAGTTCTTGTCATGGTGTCAACTTGCTTGTGTGGAAATAGTGCAAGTCTGCAAACAGTAACAAGTTGGAAACATAGTTTTTTTCTTACGGTATATCAAGATGTTAGATGTTTTCTCTAGGAGACATAATTATTAAGTTGTGTAAATTTGAAATAATGGAGCCCAATTTTGTATTTGAATTAAGTTTTTGTGTAGAAAATATTACTAATTTCCATGTGCTTGGTTGTAATAGTCTTATGTGTAAGTTTCGAA
This sequence comes from Teleogryllus occipitalis, assembly GCA_011170035.1. Lineage (NCBI taxonomy): Eukaryota > Metazoa > Arthropoda > Insecta > Orthoptera > Gryllidae > Teleogryllus > Teleogryllus occipitalis. The sequence goes on from BLKR01009636.1 coordinate 70,190, forward strand.
GTTAGAAGCGGAGTTTTAAAATATTAAACGCATTGTATTTTATTTTTGAAAAGTATGTTTAAATTTGTATTCCCTGATTTTGAGGAAGATATGTGTTTATTTTCATGTTTTAGGGAGAAGTTTCATACATTAGAGTTAAAGAGGATTACGGCAGCGGTAGCAGTGGGCGCGGCTCTGGTGGTCGGTCCCGTTCCCGATCATATTCACCACGTCGTCGAGGATCACCTACTTACTCACCAGTGCGCCGCAGCTTCTCCCGTTCACGATCACGTTCACGGTCACGTTCCTACAACTGATTTTTTTGTGGAATGCAACATCAGTAACGGATGCAAAATGGTGTAAGGCTTCTTCATAACCCCTTCTCCATTGATATAGACCTAACAGGAAGTGATGTGATCTTTGTTAGAATTAACTCATCACCTCTATGTAATATTTTTGTTAGCTTTTCTGTTTTCAGTCAGTTCTGTTTTTAATTTTGTTCAAAATGTGTATAGACATTGTCAAGCAGAAGTGGGTGTTCACAGCATCATTATTGAACATTGTGAAAATTGGGTGGGAGTGTACAATTGTGACTTGTTTAATGTAGGATATGCAGGTTTGTGGAAGCAATACTATGCAGGTGAATACCTAAGCTGCAAACATTGTGATGAGATGCATTGTACTCTTGTTCCAGCTGTTGGGTGCATTTACAAAAATTTGGTTTTTTTCAAGTGCAATTTAGTTTTCAAACAGTCATAGGAATCGTTTATATTCAATTCTTATTAACGAATAATTAACTGAATTGCAGTGACAAAGATTTTAAAATTACATTCCATCAAGCAAAAAGGATTTTCTGCAGGCTGGATATGTAGTAGTAGTAGTTAGCATTATAAAAATTCTGATCATGCCATAATTGCTAAGTAGGCTGTTGAGTTCTAGAATTAATGTGTCAATACTTTGAACAGTTGAGTGATGTAGATTGTGAAAATGTTTATTTTGTACTTCTTACCTGGGTAGTTCTTTGTCCAGATTACTTAATATTGCTAAACAGTTTATAAATGTGAAAGATAACAGTTTTCATGTTAAAAATGGGTACCTTTACTTATAATGTAGAAATAGTTCCATGTTGGGCAGCTTTTCCATGATGGTCATGTTCTGCATTTAGTGGAAAAGCTGTTTGCATATATGACAGACATTAATGTTGTATTCTCTTTTTCTTTTTTTAAACGGACTTGGATAGCAATTGTAAAGGAATTGGCATCCTTTGGAATTAATACACATTAAACATGACCCTCTGTGTCTGGATTTCATTTGGATGAAGAGGAGAAATGCATCTTCATGTACCTTTGCATGGATTTGGAATGTCTGTGGATACCGTATGGAACAGGATCAGGAATGTTGGATGGAAATTATTTCAAATATACCGTCCCAAGAGGATTTTTGGAATGAACGTTTTTAAGGAATCGCTAAGGATAATTGGATAATATTTCAACTGGATCTGGTCGCTTATTTAGAATTGGCTCACACAGAAAAGGACACCAGGATTTCAGTCAGGGGAAAAAAACAGGATTCTGGATGACCTTTTTTTGTGCTGGCCCAGGAATGAATGCAGGAATATGCTCACTCGTTCTGCTGGCCCAGGATCGAGGGCAGGAATCGGCTTGCTCAATATCACATTTCGCCGCCCGACACATGCGAAAATTTGTGCTTCTAGTTTAGCACAACATTTCCCCTTCCAAACACAGACTCCTACGTTGCATCTTTAAGTCACTCAATAGTTTGACTGAATTGTTGAATGTCTTGGCCGCGCGGAACTTGCCTACTCGCCGATGGAAAGGAAGCCCAAGACATTTTGGAACTTTTTCCACTGGAATCCTCTCCATACGGATATGCAAGTTAGGATCGGCGTAGGACTCCCAGGATGTCTCGCTCGCATGGAGGGATTGCAAAGGAATGCCTGTTTATTGCGTGGTGGGACGCCGAGGGAGGAGAGTCGGCTCTAGGTACGTCCTGCCCTTCTGTTACAGGCCAGGGGCTCAATCGCTGGGGTTTTGCATGTAATGCATTTAGCTTGCGTCACCTCTGCATGTTCTGTGTAATCTGCTTCCTTGTCCAGTGTCCTGTCTGCAATGTGTCTTAGTTTCCCTCCTGTTTGTGACTTCATCAGTGCAGGGCCCCGTTTTTAATTACTGAAAAACCCCGGTGATTATTTTTTTTTTTTAAGTGTGCATGTGGTGACCTCCCCCTTGGTTTAATAAAAGAAACACAGGCTTGGGAAGAGACAAATTTCGCATTTGAGGGCGGTCTTTGTGGTGAAATCAGCGAGGTGAGGTGGGCAATTTTCCAGGTACTTTTCGAAATTTCGGGATTCTAAATTCCATGCGCTTAATATGAGGGATCTAAATGGTTAGGTATTAGTATGTTGCCTTCCTGCATTGTGTGGAAATATTTTATGATCAGTCTGGTTTAACAGTACTGTGATTTTTTTATTTTTAATTTTTTTTTACACTAATATTTTGTATGCGAGTGTGTGGTTATTTGGTGAATGAGCTGGGTGCATGCTTGTGTTGGGTAGTTGTAATATTTTCTTTCAGCACTGCCAGTGATGCACAGAATGGAATTGGTTGCCTACATCGGGAACAAGGTTTTTAAAATATTTTTTATGCACAATTGCAACAAAGTCACTATAGCTGAGCAGATGTGAGTGAATGCTGGAGATCCCAAAATATTTGGAATGTCATAAATTTTATTGTACATTCATGATAACCCAAGACCATCACATGTTTTAGATACGGTTTTCAATTTTATTATAATAGCCTTCAGAATTAGGTATGCAAAGGACATGATCTGAATATCTTTTGAGTTGTACATATGGACATGATTGTGCATTATAAGTTTTTAGTTTCAGTGCAAGGAAAATGTGTATCTTTTAGCTGTGATGAGTTTTGTGGCAAAGTAATTACTTTTAAGAAGTCATTCTTTAGAGAGATTTTTGACGTCACATGATTTTCTTATAAACAGTCAACATTAATAAAAAATTTAGGACCATAATGTGTTTCATTGACTTCCTTCCCTTTACTGGCTGTTTTGTTTTCAGACAATAAAGGGGATAGTGTTTCTTAATTTCAATATTCTCTAGTGGATTGGTTATTTTAAAAGAAAATTGATTAAAACTTTTTATTGTTAGAATGAAATTAATGTTCGTGAACAGTTTTGATTAATTTGGAATGAGATACAATGACTATTCGTGCAACAGTGTTTTAACTATTTCAGTATTCTATTGCAACCTTTTTCTAAAGAAAGTTTATGAATATAAATTTGAAAATGGAAATTTCATCCGACAGTTAAGATAATAGTATCTGTTACTATAATGAAACAGTAAGGAGGCTATCGGCCAATATACTAAGGAGTATCTTTTCCTTAAATTGTAGAACAGCCCAAGAGGTAAGTTGATCAATATTCATTACTATATTGTCCAAGGCAGGTATGATTTTGAATGTTTTCATGTATTAAATTCACTTACTCATTAAATTAACAAAATTCTAATATATTTATAAAATTAATTTTTGCTATATATTATTCAATAATTCTTTACCTGTAATTATGTCTAATGATTCTTGAGTTTGGGTCACAAGAAAACGTTACATTGCCAACGTTTCAGCAATATATGTCGATATAAAGAATATTGCAATAAAATGGAACTATGTGATGCCAATATCTATAAAAGAATAATGATCCCATGAATAGATTACAGGCTGGTAACAATAAATTTATACTAAATTTATTTAAACAAAAGAAAATGGCATATATAAAAAGATGTTGGTTACATATGAGTCAGGCACCCAAGATATATGGGAGAGTCAAAAAAATCAAACCTGATTACCCTCTTTGAGACCAGTTGTCAGTTTCATCGATAGCCCCTTGTACCAATCTTGTGAATTTCTAACAGACATATTTACCCAGGTAATTGACAATAAATGTCAAAGACACTTTGAGTTTGTGAACAAAATAAGAGATTTCATTACCAGAGGAATACAACATAGTTTCTTTAGAGGTCAGCTCATTATTTACCAATATACCAATGCAATTAGCCATAGACATTATTTCTACAGAATGGAACATGATCAAACTAAATTGTAATATGAGTAGGGGTGAGTTTATGGAAATGTATGAATTGTGTTGTCAAGGATATTTGTGTGTGTGTGTATATATATATATATATATATATATATATATATATATATATATATATATATATATATATATATAAAAAACCAGTTTTATTGTATGGTGGATGGTATTGCGATTGTCTTTTGCATCCCATTCATTTACATGTATGTGGATGACTTACTCTTAGCCATACCTAAAAACAAAGACATTTAATGCCATCAAAAGATAAAATTTACTATAGGGCCATCAAAAGATAAAATTTACTATAGAGTATGAAGTAAACCAAAAAATACCTTTGTAGATACTGTTGTAATAAGGAATAATAATGGTACAATTAAAACTGGTTCAGGAAACCCATTAGGTCAGACATATCTGAATTTCAAGTCCCACCTCCCACTGAGTCAGAAAAAAAATACAGCACTTGCTCTAAAAATATCGAGCCCTCAATTTGAGCAATCCAGATTCCTTAAAAAGAATCTCCAAATTATAAAAAAACATACATCATTTCCTCATAAATTAGTCAATAACATTATTCAAAAGCAAATACAAAGATAACAGCTTTCATAATATACAGTAGTAAACATCAGTCAAGAGTCAATTATTTATTTAGTCAAAAACTGTGTGACGTATGGGGGAGAAAATCATCTGTGCATGCTTTCTTAGGTTTCAGAATCCCTTCCCAACAATTTAACTATTAATAGTTGAAAGATGAAAGATAATAGTAATAATAAATTTAAAGAAGCGAGAGATTAACATTTCAAAAACTAGATATTTTCGTTGCCGAGTTATAGAAAAACTTATTTTTAACGGTAAAGAAACGAACATTTGATTTTTCTGTATTAACAAAATAGAAACTCACCCTAAGCTCTACTACCACTACAAGCAAAAGGAAAGTTCAACAAAAGTGCGCATATTGAAGCTACATTTGCGTCCAGAAGCAAATCAAGAGGCCATCTCAGCATTTGCTCAATGGATCAGGGAAACTGGACAAAAACCCGATCGAGATGGGGGTCATTGACCCAGAAGCTGAAGTACATTACTTGTTACAGGCATATTGAGTCTTTTTTTTAATTATGCAATGCAAATGTAAACTAATTCATTATACTATATCATTGTTTTGTTAAAGTAAACATTAATTTTCTTTTTGACAGTCAGTATAGTCTTTAATTGTATAGAAACAGTTTTGCAGCTGAAAAGATTTTACTTTTAACTTAAATTTATGTACCAATTTTAATTGTTTAATTTCATCTGGCAATGCGTTGTAAAGTAACGTACATGTATTGTATGGGGATTTCTTGTAGTGAGCTGTTGATACTGATTGAGCACTTGATGAACATGATTTCTGCGTCGTGTGTTGTAACTATAAATATCAGTATTACATTAAAATATGTTCCCACCGTTAAGTCAGTTTTGACAAATACTACAGATTCGTAAATAGATAGGCAAGGCAATGGTAAGATTCCAAGCTCAATGAAAAGAGGCTTGCACGGATCACGTGGATGGGATTTTTTCATTATTCGGATAATTTTCTTTTGCAATCTAAATGTCTGGACACTAAAAGATGAGTTTCCCCAGAATATTATGCCATATCTCAGGCGGGAATGTACATCTGCAAAATACACGCAAGGAGCTGCATGAAGGCTGACAGAATTTGAAAGAATTCTGAATGCGTAACATAATGAGCTTAATTTAGGGTTAAATTCTGTTATATGTACATTCCATTTGAGGTTTGATTGAATTGAGAGACCTAGAAATTTTGTTACCCTAACATCAGCTAATTGCATATTGTTTGTTTTCAATGGAGCATACGATAGCCGATTTGAAACGCAAAATTGCTTTGAGACAGTTTTTCCTTCGTTAACTATTAATTTGTTATTACAAAACCTATTTGAAACTTCTGAAATTGTACTTTATTGTTTCTTTTTGGCAAAGAACATTTGTGTTATTGGCAAACAGAACTGTTCTTCCATTTTTAGTAGATGAGGGCATATCGTTTACGTACAACAGAAAATAAAGAGTTCAGGTCTATTACCTACATCAAGGGTCTTTCGGAACTTATAGGCAAAACATTGGACAACAACAACAACACCAAAATCACTTTCAAAAACCAGAATAACCTTGGTAGATTGGTATTCAGAAATACTAAACAAAACAGAGAAAATGGAGCAAACAAACCTTACATACAATTTCCCTAGCAGTGACTGTGATCACATATATATTGGACAGACTAAACAAAAATTTAATAAAGCAATTGCACAGCACAAAAATGTTTTAAAAAAATGACATCATTGTGTGCATTAGCCAAACATGCTGTAAAGGAGAAGCACATTTGATTTTGATACTGCTTCCATTTTTGACAAAGAACATCATCTTAAAAAGAGAATTACCAAAGAAATACTACATATCCAAAAATTCAACAATTGAACATGCAATCATAAAACTGACATTGAAGGATTGAGCAGTATCTATGCTAACATCATCTACAAATAACAGCCTTGCCTCATAATTTAAGTTGTACCCTCTTGTACTGCATAAATATTGTTTAATTGACACATATTTGCTATTCTAATATTACTCATGGTTATCTGTTATAAGTCTTGCAAAATTGTGTAATAACTAATTAACAAAGTTTATTCTGATAAGTTAGTGTGATGTATTTTTGATGAGACTCATAATACATTAAAAAATAATACGTGTTTGGTAACACTTGCTCTATTATCATACTAATTTCAACTCGTGAATTAATAACTTATGAAATCCATATAGAAAATGATTGTACATAATTATTGGTAAATTATTTGTTTTAATAATCTATTTTGTAGTTGTAGGGAGGTGCCCTAAAAATTGTTTACGTGTACAATTTGTGAAAATTCAGTGTTCAACGATAATACGACCTACGGCATTTGCTCTAACGGTGGAAAATTTACAGAAAAATTGGAAGTCATTTTTTTTTTATTGAAAATTGACGCTTTATGTACTCCCCAAATCAAAATATCCGTTTCTAATTCAAAGGGCCGCAGCATCAGTGCGATAGATTCGGGAATATGAATTTTTGGTGGAAATCCATACTTTTAGCCGCTAGCATTCACGCACGGATGAACACATGTTTTACCGTAATCCAATTTTTGGGTATTAAGGATCCACCAAAAGTGAATTCAGACTCTACAACGCACTACAAGAAGTGATGTACAACATGCCATTGAAACAATACAGCGTAACTAACATCTTCGACACTTCTGGTATCTTGGCATTTCTGACATTACGGGTACCATTTAATAGCATGGCAAATGTATTGGTAATTGAATACTTAGCATGCGTTATATTACTCTTGACAAGAGCTATGGCCGTTTGCATCCGGGTTCAAAAACAGAGAGGGGGGGGGAGTAAGTTTCGCAGTATTTTCTTCAACCATATATAGGAAAAAGAATTATCCACTTTTTCATAACCAGGACCCAACGAGTTTTTCTGGCGAAAATTCGCGGTTTTTTCCTTCAGCATTACAAAACTTTCTAATAATGCGTGGAAGTAAAACTACTATGTAATTACATATTCACAGAAGAAAAAATACTGTTAACGTGTGGAAACCCCTGACTGATGCCTGCGAGAGGGACTTCAACTTTGGGGCAACACAATCTTGATCCGTTTTTTCGTCCAGTTTCTCTCAGTCTATTCAGCATATACCGAGCCCCCTGTTTTACTTCTGAACAAAAACGTAACTTCCCTATGCACACGTTTTGTTGAACTTTATCTTATGAAGTATTGATAGTAGGGGGTGGGTGACGCTTCGTTACCGATATAAACTTTTATATCGATAAAAGTAAAGTGGCTTCTCTCCCTGCTGTTCATTCCCTACTACTTTGTACCGCCCCATTGATTTTATCCTTTTTTACGCCACCTTCGCGTTTCTTAACAAAATTTGGTTTATTGTTGCTTTCTTGTGCGCCATTTTCACTTATTTTTCTAACTTATCGTAAGAGGGTCTATCAGCTTGCCCTTCGAAACAAACGCTTCAACGTTATTGTTGCTGTCGGTTTTCTTTTAAAATTAATGTCCAGTTTTTACAATGCCTGAACGTTCCATAAAATTTGTTGCCTGAACGTTGCTACAAAGTTCGACTTATAATTCTACCAATCCGGATCTTCCTGTCCTAGAACTGATATTTTTTTGTGTGTGAACCATTTATGTCCTAATATTCTCAACATTAAAACAAAAATCACAGTTTATGACGGATGAGCTAAATCGTTTTTTATTCAACACACAAAGAAGATACTTGTATCAACATTGCTTCAGTCAGGTAGGCAAGGAATGGCTATAAAATTCGGCAATGTGTAGTGTCATTGTCTGAATTTCTTACCTGTGGTATATTACACCTTGCTTTCCAGATTTCGTTACACGAAATGTGTCATGAAATAGAAGTCCAATAAAACACCTTGAAGTAGAATAAAGTATAATCTGAATAATTATTTTCATCTCAATATGAACAACCTTTTCAACCATCCATCAATGCGATAAATATCTTATACATTTCATCTCTTTGACTTCTAAGGCAAGTTTAGTGGTCGTGCACTCGCCTTGTCACCATTGCAGCTGGGTTTCTGGCCACATTTTTGGATCTGCTGAGTCGCTTGGACGGCATAACATTGTTTATATTAGGTAATGATTGTTCTCTGGTCAATGAGTTAATACTAGGAGATGTGGAAGGTACTAAAGTATATTTTAGGTAAAACTTGATGGCATTATTGTTATTTTTAATTCAGAAATAGTCTTGTCCTTCACCTTGGTCCGCGAACAGCGCGCAGATTAGTTGAAGTGTTTTGTATCTCATGCGTTCTGATGTTTCGAGTGTAATCTTTTGATTTATATTAATTATTGATTATTCTGTGGTGCATTTTAGGCATCTAGGAGACACGAAACATATCGAAGTGTTCCAAGATTGCACCTAAATGTGATAAAGTTCTGATATTCATTCTGACCCCATTCGTCAACGTGGACGCTCACTTGCGTCGACTTCTGAGTCATTCTCATCCGACCTTTCCAATTAGATAGCGCTTGTTTCGCAAATTCGTCGGTGTCTGGCTCTTCGGAAGAGTATTAAGAGGCGTATGATGGCAGGAAAGGCACATTTTGTTTAAGAGAGATCCTCGTCGGCGAGGGACCGCGCGGCCGGTAGTCGATCTGGCGAATAACAAGTGTAGTACCAATTCGCGCTCTCGGAAAGTTTTATCACCTTGCCCTCCTCCAGGGAGCTTCGAAAGATTTTGTAAACTTTTTTGTCTTGCTGTTCGCATGTTTTGGTTTCTGATAGACTTTTGATTTGGGTACGAGTTTTAGATTTCGGTTACAGTTTTTCTTTTATTGATTTTACTTCAAGCATTAATTTTGGTTACTTTCTTTGGATTCTGGTCCAGGTGATAACTTGTTCGAAGTACGGCAGACTGAAAAGTTAACAGATGACCAGTTATCTGATATTTTGAACGCGACAGCGTCGAAGAATGCGCTTCTCTGGACGATTCGTCGGAATCCAATAGTGAGAAATCATCTCCTCAACCTTCGACTTCAAGAGGATCGTCTCAACCAGGCATGTCAAGGTTGTGCGCAAGGTAACTAGCATACTAGAGTTCTTGGGCACTGCATGGAGTGAGAATCAAGGGTTGTTCAAATACTGGGGTGGCGGTACATCACTAGAAACCCGACCCACGAGAATCTTGTGAAGTAGTCAGATGACATTTATTGCCACAAGTTTAGGAATTTTCTTTTTCTCTACCAGTGGCGGCTGGTGCCCCAACAGATAGGAGGTTGCACCTCCATCTAATGATGGAAAAATAATTTCCAAAATTCAAAATGTACGCAATTCAAATCAAAACTAAGTTAAATAACTATGTTTTGTAAGTAAGTTAAATAAAAGTCTATATTGAAACACTAATTACATAATTTATGTAATTAGTCGGGTCCGAGTAAGGCATATAGACCTCCCGCGCACGGGGTTCTGGCTTTGATTTCCACTGGGCACGTAAATTCGACTCAGCACATCGCAACAAGCACTATTGCTTTGTCACGTTTCACACAAAAATATTTTATTTCGAGAACTTTCCTACCCTGGTACATTTGGCAATAACGAAAGATCTTTCACACGTTCATATTCACAAGAACGTTCGCAAACCGCTGGCCAGCTGTAGCCATACTGTCTTCCGCGAGACACTAAGGGACTTCCATCTAGAACGGCAGCTTTTCACGAAATCATCAAATGTACGTTTTGAATCAACAAACCTAATATCAAATTAAAACAGTCTCCAAATATCATAAATAATGCATTGAATATCGTCAATAAGTGATTAAACTTGTGTACTTTCAATAACAAGCGAAAATCATAAAAATTACGTTGCAGTGAGTTAGACGAAGACAATATGGGTATTCCCTCCGTCGCCGCGCAAGGCTAGACAGCGCCACTAGGCTGGTTGCCCAACCAAAAGGCCGTATGTTCCCCGTGTTAAATCGAAGGACCAAAGAGTAAATCAGTAAACCCATTTATACAGCGTGGTGCAATTTCTGGCAAGGCATCAGACACCGGAGAGAGCACCAGTTGGACCCTCTTCAGTTTCAAAATGATTTTATATACATCGATATTGCTGCAATATCTTGAATAATGCATGTTTTAAAAGGAAAATGTATTTTAAGATATGAGATCTTTTTCATTTTCTGGGGGTTGTGCCACCGTGCAATCTAAGCACGAGCCGCCACTGTTCTCTAATGAAGCAAATAAATTCTCCTTATAAATGAAGGGCATCGGTAACATTTTAACTTATCGATTGGAAGTAAAGTTAAATATTTTGAGTTGAAAGGGTCTTGATTTCGTAATCGCATTTATTTAAAGGTTCAACAATGGCATGACCTTCCTATGTTCAATTTAGGAACAGAAGTTCTTGTCAGTTCAAAGAGCTGCCGACCGTAACAGTGATGAATCTACTAGGTTTAACTAGAAGAAATGTAATTATATATAAAATTTGTTAACTTATTTCACGTAACGGCTGTGTACGACAAGTGGCAATCATTTAATAAAACAACACGAATCGAAAACAGGCAAAGAATTTATCATTCAAACATATTCCTGTCCCTCGGTTATACAAGGCAGAAATGTAGAAGAAAATAAACATGATACATATAAACGTAATTTAAATGTCGGTTGTGTGATAGAAAACATACGGCAAACGTGATTTTGTACGAATTCATTCGTCATATTTCGAGCACGCTTAGTATTTAGCTTCCCTGCTACAGCTTGCGCGTGAACACCCTTCCTGGCTTTGGAGGGGGAAGTAAGAGCAAAGTCAGGGGAGGTTGCCTGTGCTCGCAGGAGCCCCGCGTTTCCGTCAGGCAAGAAGCTCGTGCGGGCGCAGTTTGTCATGGCTGGTCTCAACTATCAATGTCCACAGGTAGGTGCGTGTACTAACGTAGCTCTTAGGCTATTTGTAATTCCTAGTTCTTCGGAAGACGATAGTGAATGCGCTACGAAACAAGCAAAGGGTTTGGTTTCACGGTCAAATAATTCCGGCCATATATTCCTGTTTTTAATTCCACAGATTCTAGCGGAAAATGTGGGTAAAGAAAGCATGGTATAAGAATTCTTTCTTATTATTTTATGGAAACAATGGAAAAATTTATTTACATTAAAAATTTAAAATATAAATAAATATTAGATTAATAGATTAATAAAATTAATAAGTAATAATAAATTAATCATCCGCGTTCCACAGAATCCAGAATTAGGAAATAAAAAAAAACGCCATATGAAGAAACGTCGTTTTAATGACCTCTGTTAATGGCACGGATGAAAAAGCTCTTGCTCTGAATGAATATTGGACGAAATACTTACGTCAGCGCCATCATTCACAGCAATGTTTCGTGACATTTCCATTAGCGTGCTCAGCTGAAAACATATGTGGAACAACTAGAATTTTCAGGCCCTTTATCAATTAAACTTCTTATTTATAGACTTGTACTACAATAATTTTCAGGGTATTTTTCAATGGTTGAAATTTAGTTTTTGGCTGGTGTGGATGGGAAAGACTCGGAGATGGCGAAATTTTTACTTTCTCGCATACATACGTACATAGTATAGAAAAAATATGTAATGGAGCAGCGAACAACAGCTATTTTTCGACAGAAAAAAATAGTATTGTAGGCCCCCAATACCGAAAAACTAATTATTGTACCTATATATAGTAAATTACTTCCACTAACACGTTGGGGAGTCAGAATTCACATTTTGTGGGATCCTGGATTCCGAAAAATTGGTCTGCGGCAAAGCGTCTGTGAATAAAGCTAGCGGATAAACCGTAAGTAATGGCGTAAATTGAAGAAGTGTAAAAATGAGCATTCGCAATGACGAACGTAAGTTTCGCCTGGACCAATGAAACTCATCGTATTGAAACTTGGTAGATTCATTTCTAGCCTTTTCTTCTATTTTCCTATCGATTTAAGCCTTTCATATATGCGAGTAGCTGTTGTATTTGTTCTCGCATTTCCTTTATTTTATAAACAAGGTTTCTCGTGTACCATTCACTTTCCATCATAGCTTGTACCACATTCGTCGAACGTAATTATTTTATTCTCCATGCTAAGTTAGTCGCAAGAAAAATAGTCCAAAGTCTTATTTTGAATTCACTATTCGTACAAAAACAGTTCGCAAACTAATTCACCACTTAACAAAATGACCTAACCACAGACAACCAGAGGTGGATTAAGTAATAGACACTCCTAGGCAAATGCCTAGGGCCTTCGACGGACAGGGGCTCCGACGACATCAAACATATTTTTAAAATCTTTTTAAATAATTAAACGAGTTAGACACTTTATTTTTGTAACCATGAATTAATTTTCGAGACATTTTGAGCTCATAAATGCAACTCTCAAATTCAATGACAGCGTAGAACGAAAGTGGAAATAACTGTATTTTTAGTTGCTCGTATATGTACGTAAATACGGAGTAATATATGTAGTGTAGAGAAAGTTATGTAATGCTGTGGAAAATCGATTTCGAGATTTCAACGGAAATACGTTTTGGGGATCCCTGATAACGAAAAAGTGTTTCTTTTTCTTTTCAAAATGTCTGTCCGTTCGCTCCTCCGTCTGTGAACACTACTCTAAACCATGCGTAGGAGTTTTTCCAAATTGAAGAAACCCCTGTCCATCTGGCTCCATTTGAAGCGTTGAAACTTTGAAAATTTTCTTTAAAATTTGGGGGTACTTTACATGAAACCTCCTGGACATTTTTAAAAATTTCTCAAAAATGACTTCATTTTTTTTAGGTTTCTTGCAAGAATAAAAGAAAATACGCTTATTAATGTGGCATAGGTCTGAATTTTACGGTTAACTCTGAATTTTCGAAAATTGCAAAAGTTTGAATTTTTTCCGCGTCTTCCTACAACTATGAAATTGAATATAGGGCTTTTCCTTAAATGAAATTTATGTCCGTAATTAGTTGTTTCATTAAAATCTTGAAGATTTTTTTGAAAATTTTAGTAGTTTTCGTGCAATAGTGCGTGCAATATTTGCAATTTAAAAAAATACAAAAACAAGATTTTCCCAGAAACGGCTCCAAATTTTTTATTTTAATTTTTTGTAGGGATAGTGCTAAATGTACCCTATACGATGACATAAACGCCATATTCCTCCATTCTTTGTTTTTTCAAAAATTACAAAAATGTAATTTTTTGACATGTCTCTCACGTCATTAGTATTTACATTAGCGGCCATTATTTGTTCACATTATTGTATTTATGCATTATTTATGCAATAATTGTATGCATTATTGCATTATTTGTTCACATTATTGTATTTGTGAGTATGTATGCTTTAAATAATGTTATATAAAATTTCTGGAAAACTCGAAAGTTTTCTGTGAGAATGAGCCCAATTTTCCGCATTTTGAGAAACGCTCAAATGCCATTTAAAAAAAAATGGCTCAAAATTTTTTCTTCAAACTCTTCCAACGGATAGTGATAATTGCAGTTTATATGACGTAAAGTTTATTTTGGTGTATACTTTTGTTTTGTTAAAAATTACACAAATGTAACTTTTTTGAAATCTCTCTCGTCGTTAGTATGCACATTTCCAGCTACTTGTAGACATTTTTGCATTTGTGAGTGGAAGTGCTTGAAATGAAGTTTTTCGGAAAGTAAATAGATTCCTGTGAAAAATCAAATTCGCATTCAAATTTCGCATTTACAGTGACGCTTAAAAGCAATTTTCTTAAAAAGGATTACATTTTTCAACGAAAATGTCCATGTAGGACGAGGTTTTACTCTTCTTGAATATTCTTAAAGTAATATATAGGTTCTACTATTAGGAAACCTTAGTTTATTATTGAGAACAATCAGTTTTTTCTGTTTACACCTTTTTCGGGACTTCAAATATGTAATAAAATCAAATCTTGCATCAAAGTTTTTTAAGGTATGTAAATTTATAATGACACATAATATCATGCGGGGGATGATCAATGAAAATGGGGGGGGGGCTCTCATTTGCAATCGCCTAGGGTCCCTTCCGACATTGCAGACAATTTACAAGGACATGTGCATAACCACGGACAACCGCCTCATCATAATTTAAAATAGTCCTTTCATTTGCTTCTCGCGGATTTTGTGGGTTGGTGTCTTCGGTAGATTTGACACAAAATTGTATGTAAAAGCTTGTGGCTTGTGAACTCGTTTCGTTTACGGATTTACGTGTACGGTTACGTCAGGGCGTTCTGAATGGTCTCACTTAATAATACATTTCTAGGTTTTGCAGCAATGTTACGTTTTCGTTTGCTTTGCGAATGTGGCGTAACCGAGCGGCTGAACGAGAGTTGAGGGACGGAAGGGCAAGGTGTCCAATATGAAGGCTTAGAGACGCGAGGTCAGTATTATACCCACAAGGGACCTATCAACATGTTCAAATCGAAGTCTGTATCAATATCTGAAAGATATTTACTATTTATATGGGCCGTAAAAAGTTAGCTGCCGTCGCGAAATGGAAGTTACTGAAGAAGAAAGAAAACAAATAATAATGATAATAATAATAATAATAATAATAATAATAATAATAATAATAAATCAACTGTGATGAAACTGAATGGCCAAAAGACATATGCACTAGGGAGGCAAGTTCAACGGGATGTTAAAAAAAGAAACCAGCCTGGAAGAGGAGACTTGAAATCCCTTTGACTCACAACCTGCGGAAGTCCGAAGCAGAAAAAATCAGAAAATATGAGAACTTGGCAATTGTATTAAAAAGCATTTGGAAGTTGCATGAAATCTCCCATTTCCCCATGGTTATATCCGTTGAAGGAGTCGTCACCCGGAACTTTAAAAGAAATCTGGAGAATTTAGATATCAAAAATATCTTTGATGAAGCTCAAAGAGCCACCCTTTTTCAAACATGTCATATCGTCAGGAAATTCCTAAATGAGTGACGTTCATATAGGTCAGGATGAATTTCCTTCCTGCGCAGTCCGAGCCTAGTCCTGTAACATCAATTGGAGAGGTGATAGATTTTCCTGCTAAAGCAGAGAAATTAGTTAATAATAATAATAATAATAATAATAATAATAATAATAATAATAATAATAATAATAATAATAATAATAATAAAATTGGTACTTGCCTTTACTAAAGGAATGTATTTGTGGAAATCAAGGTTCTGCTTCTAAATGTCGAAGAATTCATTCCCGAAGAGTAGGTGCTGTACCGTGCGGCATTGCGGGCTTGTCAAGGGCGTCAAGAGATATACTCTTTGGTCAAGGGCGTGAGCAATGCCATAAGCTTAGTGTTTCGCTGCCCTGAATTGGAGCTCGGGCCCCTTACGAGCGCTTGTTCTCTCGGCGGACATTCTCCCACTGCGGGCAGGGCTGCACAAACCCCACGCGAACGACGATTTGCGTCGTGAAATGTGTGGAACTTTCGTTTTTTAAAAAATTTTATAATTATTTTTTTTAGTAACTTCCAGTGCGTGACGGCAGCTATTTTTTTCACAAAAACAAATTGTGAATATTTACCTATGGAAAAAATATGGGTCCAGATTTTTAGCTACGCCAGTTGAAAGGTCCCTTGATAGTGAAAGAGCTTAGTAGCTCGATACCAGTGTGCTGTCTGAGAGCGTACGAGATGCCAGAGAGGTGCTCGACGGGCGCTCTTTAATTTCAGAATGATATCCTAGTCTTCAGTATTGCTGCAACATTTCGAATACTGAATGATATTAAATGGGAAATGTGTATTCCTCACATTTTTACTTTCTCTCTGCACCTTACGTAGTTGAGAGAAAGTTAAATAATTTCACTAATTATGCAAAAAGTTACTCATTTTCGAAATATTGTACATGGCATTATTTAAAGATCTGTTTTTGAAGAACAGATTTTATTAAGGAAAAACTTATATCTTCAATTTTGTAGTTGTAGGAAGACGTTGAAAACAAAATTGGAATTTTGCAATTCCAGAGAATTAAAAAAAAATCAACAAAAACGAGACCTGTGCCACTTTTGAAAGCGTCTTTTACACTATTCGAAGATAGTTTGATTCACAAATTTGAAGCCATTTTTGAGAAAGTTTTGAAATGGTTTTTGACGCTTCATGTAAAGTACTTGTAATACTTGACGCTTCATGTAAAATCAAAATATCCGTTTCACTCACAGAGCCTTGAGTTCCCTTAAAGCGATCGGGATACATCAATTTTTGCGAAAACTGTTTGAACGGTTTAGGCGCTAGCGGTGTTCAGACAGGCGGCTCGACACGTTTTGGCATCAGCCCAGTATTCGGTATCAAAACATGACTTCCACTACAGAACTTGCTAGAGGAAGTAATTTACTACATAGAGGAATAACAAACGGAGGACAGCTAATTCAGAGGCATGGTGATAATCACGTTACAAAACACTATAACACCTTGAAGCATGGCGGCCATATTTCACGAATATTTCGCCAGGAGCCCTGTGACAATGCCGTTTGCCACTATAAATCTCTAGTTCTTGGGCCTGTACATAGATTATCAGCATTTTTCTCGTCGTAAAAGAGCAGAGGCACTTACAACTCGAAATATGAAATTGGGAAATTGACATGTTAAAATTTTTCTCTAGTTTCGGAATGCATTTCTTCTGGAAGTAAAAAATGCATCACACAAACCTACAGGATTACTCATCGACGATAATAATGTGGTTTTAAGGTAGTCCATTGAATTCCTACTGTTCCCTCAGTTTTATTTGTGGAAGAAGCAACCTTCACGAGGATGGGGGTATTGCTATCTATCAATTACCACATCTGCACATCATACAATATTCGTGTACACTGTACAGTCACTTTTAAGGTTATCTAAAGTAGGCTTTCATTAGCTTGGGCTGCAAAAAATGACTAACAGGAGCAACAGATCTACTCCACGCCCGGATGTAATGAAAAAATGCAATATTTTCATTCACGAAAGCACCGGCTAGAACAATTGCTCCAGCTTTCCGCAACGAAGTTCAGCTCCAAGTGCGACCAAGGCCCTATGAAGTGGGACATATTCAATAATCATTTGTAATCCTTCGTAAGGCTAGAATATAATCGAAGTTTCTGACCTGAATACTAATTCTCATATTTTATATTATACAATCTCTCAGTTTAATATTCGGATACTCTAATATATCATAACTGATCTGGAATAGTTTACTAACAAGAGACATTGAAACGCGAAAGGTAAGTGCATGCACTATGCCGGGTGTTCCATCAACTATGGATCACCCCAATAACTTCTAAACGGTTCGGGATATCAAAATGCAGTTTTCACTGAACAATGCAGAATCGCACGGCAGGTAACATGCCGTAGAGAAATTGTCTGTAATATTTTTAGTTTTCGAGAAATTTAATCATCTTTGATTTTTTAAATGGAACTACGTATATATTTTTCTCACCAGCAGTGGATAGATCATGAAAATAGGAATAAAATAATGTATCATATGTTAGTATTTTGATTGTAATTTGAGTATAAAATTAGATTTTCTGGCATGAGATTTTCAAGTAAAAGGGCAGCCTTTGCAACAGTCGCTGTTGAGGCCGAATGTAGCCTTTGCGGCGTCGATACTGTTTTGTGGAGAGAGGAGTGTGAGATGGGTGGCCGTGCTCGATGAAGGGGTAATTGCAGCAATTCATGGTCTTGACACGGAAAACATGTGAATAAACATCAATTTTAACGATCAGAATGAGAGATTTTTTACTATTTGTTCATCTGAATTGAACTTTTCTTCCTCTGAAATTCCAAAACAACGATAACGAAATAAAAAGAATCGTAGCGAAAACGATAATAATAAAGGTCATTTTCAAAAATACAAGAATCGAGCTCGGTGCAGAAACAAGTCATAATTTTAAAGCATCGGAAGCGAATAAATGCTTAAAGATTTGTATTGTAATATCTCGATTACTTCATCAAATAATAGATAGGTAGACATTTTTTCTCATTATTTACTGTTAATACCCTTCCTATTTAAACACGCACCAAAAGAAAAAAGGAAAAAAAAAAAAAAATTGAAATACTCTTGACAGTTCTAGCAGTGTAAATTTACTAAACTTTAACAAAAATTCATATCTGCAGTCGAGACAGCGAACACTGATTAGAGAGTTTCTCACTTCATAGCGCCATGTACTGTTACTAACTTGAAAATCCATGGCGGAAGACGCAAGTGTATTGTTTTATTTTCCATTTATGAAGAGGAAGTCGTATGGTTGCAAAGTGGACGAGTGATTATTTTATTTTAAAATGAAATTTATCAATGAAGAGACGGCGGTTGGCTTCTTGTTCAGCTTGAAAATGGTATTTATTATTATCATCTTTCTTACGCTATCAATTTTTTTTTATCGTTCTGTAGAACGATCGATGTTTTGAAATTTCAGTAAAAGACAAGTTAAATCCACATAAATAAATGGAAAAAAGCTCCTGTTCTGATCGTTAAAATTGGCATTTCTTAGTATGATGTCTGTGGCAACACCAAGGATTGCTATAGTTATGCCTCTCATGCTCACTGCTACCCTTCTCAGTCCCTCCTTTCCACGCAACAGTCTTGACGCCGCGAAGGCCACTTCCCCGAAGGCGAGAGTTGCAAGGCTACAGATTGCCCGTTTAATTCAAAATCTCATGTCAGAAAGTCTAGTTTTAGACTCAAGTTACTATCAAAATATTAGCTTATTATACATCATTTTAATCCTATTTTCATGATCTATGCATTGCTGGTGAGAAAAATATACAGTTCCATTTAAAAAATCAAAGATGATTCTGGAATTACGTTCACGAAACGCAGTAAATTCGGAGCGGGCGACTATGACTGACGCCAAATTACAAAAAAAATACTCATATTTTAAAAATATTGAACATGATCTTATTTGAAGACCTGTTTCTGATGAACACATTACATTAAGAAAATAAAATTTTATCATCACAATTGTAGTTGAACAATGACGCCGAAATTGTTTTAAATTTTTTTTCGAAAAATCTGGCATTTCAACGAACATGAGCGTTCCACCTTATTCCTGAAGCGTCCGTAACGCTGTCTAAATATAGTCAAACAGTTTTGTGCAGTTTTTAAGAAAAAATGGTTTAAAGAAAATAAAAACTGCGTATGTCAACAAAATTTCGCAAAAAATACTCAAGTTTTTGAAAAGTAGAACATGACTATTTTTAAATATGCTTTTTATAAATACATTTCATGAGTTAATGTTCATTTTAAAAAAATATTTTCACAAGTATTATAGTTGTATTAACAAGAATTTTTTTTGAATTTTTGCAACTTTCGAAATAGTAGGGTTTTTAATCAACATAATACCTAACCCATTCTCTTAAATGTCCTTCAGACTATCCAACAACAAAATTTAATCAAAACGGATGGAGATGTTTTTGAGAAAACAAATTATGTAAACAAAATTAAAAATTGCCTATATTTCACCTCCAATTGCGCGAAAAATACTGCAAATTTCTTAAAATTGTATATAATCTTATTTCGAAATATGGCATTGAGGAACAGATTTCATTACTCATCTTAAATATTTTAGTTGTAGGAAGTCGCCGAAAAAAGTGAATTTTTTCAGTTTTCGAAAAATCAAGCAACAAAAATGAGACCTGCACAATTCTCTTAAACGTCCTTTGCACAAACAACACAAATTAATCAAAACGTTGGGGCCATTTTTTTGAAAATATCTCAGGGAATCCACGTAAAGAACCTCCAAAATTAACATATCGGTTTGAAATTAAAGGGGCCGCGACATCAGCCATGCCCATGCGGACGGTCGGGCGGACGGACGGACGGGCGGACGGTCGGTCGGGCGGGCGGACGGTCGGTCGGGCGGACGGTCGGTCGGGCGGACGGTCGGGCGGGCGGGCGGACGGTCGGGCGGGCGGACGGACGGTCGGGCGGGCGGACGGTCGGGCGGGCGGACGGTCGGGCGGACGGTCGGGCGGACGGACGGTCGGACGGTCGGACAGACGGGCGGTCGGTCGGGCGGACGGGCCGACGGTAGGGCGGGCGGGCGGTCATCAAGTGTTAGATTTTTTTCTATATTTAGCAACTGAATTTATCCAATATTTCCCAGCCAGGGTCCTGTAATAAGGGCTTTCCTGCCAAACATTCGCCGTTTTTTTCGCGCATCGTTACATAACATCCTCTGTACTGCGTAAGCGGTAGCGTGAAATTTTCAATCGACTATATAGTTTATTTTATTATGAGAGATATATTTTATTATGATGAGAAATGAATTGATTAATGTTAGTGCGATGGTATTGGTTCTAGGCGAATTCTTCAAAGTGCACATCCCTCCAAACAGGTCTAATGTGGACAAGTTGCTCACTTGCTGTTTCAATGAGTGGATGAGAAGCAGGCGTCCTGGATGTGCCCTGTGGCCCGTAGCGGCTATGCAGGCAGAACGGGAGAGAAACTGGCAGTTTATTAGCGGAGGTCGGAGGAACGTGATCGAACGGCAACCGATGCAGACTGATTTGTCCAATTAGTTACTTGAGAGTTGGTGTAAGTATATGTGAGAAAGTGTATGGGGATGGTGAGCGGTAATTTATTTGGTGAATGGTAATTTTTGTTCCCTCGACGGTCTGATAAATGAAGGATTTTGTTTGCGTGGGAACAGGGTAGTTGGGTTGGTTTGGGGATGGGAGAGGGTCTTTGACCCGGAAGCAGCAGTACTTTACTTGTTACAGGCATATTAAGTCTTTTTAAAAAATTATACAATACAAATGTAAACTAATTCATTATACGATATGATTGTTTTGTTAAAGTAAACATTTTTCTTTTTGACGTTCAGTATAGTCTCTAATTGTATAGAAACAGTTATGCAGCAGAAAAGATTTTACTTTGAACTTAAATTTATGTACCAATTTTAATTGTTTAATTTCATCTGGCAATGCGTTGTAAAGTAACGTACATGTATTGTATGGGGATTTCTTGTAGTGAGCTGTTGATACTGATTGAGCACTTGATGAACATGATTTCTGCGTCATGTGTTGTAACTATAAATATCAGTATTACATTAAAATATGTTCCCACCGTTAAGTAAGTCAGTTTTGACAAATACTACAGATTCGTAAATAGATAGGCAAGGCAACGGTAAGATTCCAAGCTCAATGAAAGAGGCTTGCAGGGATCACGTGGATGGCATTTTTTCATTATTCGGATAGTTTTCTTTTGCAATCTAAATGTCTGGGCACTAAAGGATGAGCTTCCCCAGTATATTATGCCGAATCTCAGACGGAAATGTACATTTGCAAAATACACGCAAGAGCTGCATGAAGGCTGACAGAATTTGAAATAATTCTGAATGCGTTACATAATGAACTTAATTTAGTGTTTAATTCTGTTATATGTACATTCTATTTGAAGTTTGTCTGAATTGAGAGACCGAGAAATTTTGTTACCTTAACATCAGCTAATTGCCTATTGTTCATTTTCAATAGAGCGTACGATAGCTGATTTGAGACGCAAAATTGCATTGAGACAGTTTTTTCTCGTTAACTATTTTGTTATTACAAAACCAATTTGAAACTTGTGAAATTGTCCTATTTATTGTTTCTTTTTTGCAAAGAACATTCGTGTCATCGGCAAACAGATCTGTTCTTCCATTTTTAATAGATGAGGGCATATCGTTTACGTACAACAGAAAGAGGATAGGACCTAAGATCGAACCTTGTGGAACCCCATGTTCAATTGGCAAAGAATTGGAAAGATTTTAAATAATATCCTTTTGTCCGAGTACGATATTTATAATCTTTGAGATCGATGTTTAAGGTACGAGGTTATCCAATCTAGGGCAATACCACGAATTCCATAAGAAGGTAATTTTGAAAGCAAGATGTTATGGTTAATAACGTCAAAGCTTTCGAAAGTTCTAAACATATCCCAATGGGTTCTTCATTTTGGTCCATTGATGAGGCAACATCTTTAAGAAATTATTTATTATTATTTTTAAAAGATTATATTATATTTATTTTTAAAAAGTATTTATTAATTATTATTTCAGGATGTACTTTAAATACATTTTAAACGTTTTTCAGCGCATTTAAATGTTCTGATATTTCTTACACGTGTAATTTTTTTAAACAGTAAGCAAGATTTATTAAATGAAATACTCTTTCACAATGTATGCGCACCTTTTAATAAAACCTAACAATTAATGCAAATGCAATCTGTCATAAGATGATATTCGAATGTCATCGTAAAGAAATCATACAGATTTTGCAGAATCTGTAGGTGCTTTCTTCTGACTGGTTCATGTTTTAAGTAATGTCCCTGATGTATAATGCTGAAATAGATAGTGTTGAATTAGGTATTGTAGTGTTGCGTCTAAATTGAATCACTGATTGGAAAAAGGAAGCATGCCTATTAACCTCTACGTAAAGAAATTTAAGAAAAAAATAGTACTAACTAGCTGATTACCTGGCGTTTCTTGGTAATATATTTCTCACAATAGTCTATTAAGCAGCCTCGCCCGCCTGCACGCCCAACCTAGAACTCGCGCTCTATCTGTTCCTCCCTGCTCATCACACTCCGCCATTTTCTCCCGCATGCCATATCTGGCGTGCCATGGCCATCAGAAAAACTTACCGCCCCTCCCATCCATCCTATCTACATGCTCTTCTCACTCAACGCTGCGTCCATAGAACTAAGTGATTAAATTCGATTGAAAAATTTAAATCCCAAGTAAAATCGTTTCTGCTGCATAACTGTTTCTATACAATTAGAGACTATACTAAGCATCAAGAGGAAAGTAACATTAATTTTAACAGTGATATTTAATGTGTTATTTAACATTGGGACTGTGTAATTCTAAACAACCTCTAACAAGTATTGTACCGCAGCCTCTGGATCAATGATCCCATCTCGATCAGGTTTTTCGTCCACTTTCCCTGATCCTTTGAGCAAATGCTGAGATGGCCCCTTGTTTTGCTTCTCGACATAAATGTAACTTCATTATCTGTGCACGTCTTCTAGAATTCAGTGGGAAATATAGTTATTCCAATTATCGTTCTCCATGTCATGGCAAGAAGTATTATTCCTTGACGAAAGAATATGATGAGGGATAAGAGCCCAAATTTATTGCTGATTTACCTTTGAAAATAATTTTATTACATCGGAGCGAATACTTTTATTAACAATCCTTGCAAAAAAAAAAAACGCTCATTTTTTTCTGTATTCAAAATTCAAGTAAAACTCGCGTAACTTTTCTTGAATGATGGAGTGAAGAAATGCGGGCGGAGTGGGGGTGTTAATTACAAAGTCGGCTACTAGAGTGTTTCAAATAATGCTAACCTCTGGAAAATCGAAGTCAAACTTGCTATGTGTGCGGCCAGGTCATCGCTCTGGGTAGGCAACAGTAGGGGCACTAGATAGGAGTTTTATGTGCCTCCTTTGAAGGACCTGAACCTGTATCAGCCATTTCTTTAGATAATGGTAATACAGCTGAACAGAAGTTCTCGAGTACGAAAGCAAATAGCTTCTATTTCTCGCCAACAAAATTTTAATGCTTGGAATGTTGTCATCAGTGCTCTTTGCGAGGTTTTGCTTTCAACCGTTTATTGCTCGAGAGAGGGAGAAGCAAGGTCATCGTTCAAGAAAAGTTGCGCGAATATGGTATATGGTTTAGGGTAGGAATCACAGAATTTTGCTCATCACGCATCTCGTCTTTCTGTCCCGCCCGTTCCTCCCGCGTGGACTGCTCTTTTACTCCACCACCACCGCTGCGCCGCTCCTCCATCTCCTTTCGCATCTCTCGCTTAATCTGCTTCGCACCTACCTGGCTATCCTCCCACTCCGACCGTTGCATCCGGCCCTGCTCGGCCCCGCTTCTCGTCACGCGGCAACGCCCAGCAACAATGGAGCCCAAGCAGATTTCATTTCACGAATATTAACAAAAACGACACATTTTGGGATATCAGTTTTGAATCGTTACTACACTATTTTTATTTTTTGCCCTTCATAAGAATTCGTGCCAAATTTGGGGGTAATCACTCCAGAGGGTGATTTACGTTTTGTGGCACATACAAACACATGCATTCACTTTTTTGCAACAAGAACACGCTGTGCAATACAGTGTGGGGATATAAACAGACCCTTAGGAACCGTTGGGGATATCTCTGTAAAAAAATCTAAGTTGGTACCAAGGGGGTGTCTATAATGTGTTTAATTTTGGTATTGATAGGTTAAGTAGTTTTTGAGTTAAATCGGTTCGTACAGACGGACAGCCAGCCAATGATTTGACATGAGATTACTTTTAGTAATCGAATAAACAAATTGAAAAAGTATTTATAACCTGAAAATTCGAAAATCACAGACAGATCCTTCAGATTTATTTGTATTGATAACACAATATTGTTTTAATACATCAGAAAACCATAGAAGTGTTAATAAGTTTTTGTAAGTTTTGCCTAAACATAGTACGTTAATGAATGTTTTTTTCTTTTTTCCAATCAGTGATTAAATTATGCAATGAAGTTGTACAAACAATTGTTTAAAATACTCTAAATGAAAGTGGAAAAACCAACCAGTGCGAGCTTACCTGACCCATACAAATACAAACATAGAATGAAAATACTTTCATTCTATTTCTACTCTAGAATTCTTAATTGCAGAAAAAAATCGTGTAGTTAACATATTTACATAGCTATTATGGAAAACAAATGCATTTATTGAAAACTAAGAAAATATTTTTTTGCTAGAAATGAGTAGAAAAATGTCTAGTTGAAAATATCCAACAACACTTGTGAAACACAGTCGGATCTTCATATATCGAACCTCTATTACATAGAAATTCTTTATAAATCGAAACGTTTTTCTTTCACTTGAAAACTTTCGTTTAAAAACGTTTCTGCGAATCGAAAATTATTTCTATATTGAGATATTTCAATTTCTTTTTATATTTAGATTATGAAATACCTCGTATTTTAATAACTACTTATCTTCGTTGCCCGACTAATTTGCACTTGCAATTCTAATTGCATTTATCACTGTTATCATTAATTTAATTTTTTAATTTGCCCTGCTATACTCATTAGCTCTCTCAATAATCAATTATTACTATTGTAATTTTACTTTGATTTGTTCCAGAGATTCGACATATAATACGTTACCTTCTTATATGTAAACGTGCAATTCTGTACAGTTGAGATTCCTGGAAGTTCTGCTGGCTTAAACCGTTTTTTAAGAACTGATGGCTACTACCATGGTGGAAATAACACCATGTTATTTCCACCATGGCTACTACTATAAATTATCAGTCTTTTCTTTTCTTCCAACAATGAAAATTTAACATTTATTCTGATATTATTGCAACTTTATATTGAGCTTATTAACGACATTTCCTCGGTGCAACATTAAAAATTCCGTACGGTTTTCTGAGTAAAGTTCGTAAGCTTACTGTGATTTCTTGGATATCTTCGGGATAAATGTCCTCGTTCATGTCCTCCGATCGTGATATATTCTAACAGCGGGGAAAGTTTACCAATGTCCCCCAGAATGTTCTATCTTATTCAATACTCTCATATGATTCAATAAATTTACTTAATATATTTCGCGAACGCGACTTGCCCTGCCTGCGCTTCGGATGAAGCATCTAATCACGACTATCTGGTGAAAATCACGCCCGTCTGTACTTGGGTTTTCGTAACACGGCGCGTGAGGGTCTTGTTTTCAAATGAAATATGGCACGGCTTTTTGTGTTTTTCTCCGTCGTACCGCCAGTTGCCGCATGGTCTCAACAGTCAAGCAATGCTGCAGATCAAGCGACATCTAGCAGCACGGCCGAGAAAGACGCGAAAAGCTGTGCCGTATTCAATCGTGATGACTAGTCCCTCACGCGCCACGTTACGAAAACCCAAATATACGGCCATATTCTAACAAATTCCTACGACACGGGGGCTATTTTCATTTAACTTACAAGTTATAAATTACACTGCAGGTTAAACTGAAACCCTTGAATTCGAACTTGCAATACAAAAATCGCCCGATTAATTTGAAGTTCCCGTTTCCCTATCATTAAGTTTTTATCCAACCTTGACTGAAATAATATTCGTACTGTCCTGATCGGTTGCTGACGAGAGAGTGATCATTTCGATCTTCATGCAGAACCCCGTCTTTCAAAGTCGCCTTTCCATGTTCTGCATATCATGTCCCGGGACCATGCTTTGCAAAAGAACAGTGCTCCGACATCAAGCATGGAACTTGTTAATCGGTTGTCCTAACAAAGCGTATTCTTTCACTTTCAACGTTCAATCTTATAGTAACATCAACTCTTGATGCCCATATTCCTAAACAAAATACAGTGCAGTTTTCTGGTTTATTACAATACATCGAACGCATTTTCTGGCTTGACTTTTTTCTGTGAAATAAAAATATACAGTACATACTATATAAATTGTTTCTACAAAATAATGTTTAATTTGGAAGGAGAGTATAAGTTCCTTCTGGACGTTTGAATAATTGAATAAATTTTTTATACACTTTCTACGTCCAGTTCCCAGCTTTCTCATTAAGGTAACTCCTGCTAACCCCTCCCCGAGGGAACTTGACAATCGTGGAAATGCATTCGCCAATGCAATCTGAAGGTCAAACGCTTGCCCCTTCGTCTAATCGCCCTCTCATACTATGGTAAGGACAGGTCCAGACGTTGGTACTATGGTAAGACAGGTTACACGATTAAGTGTTCGAAATATCGAAACGAAAAACCCTTGTTACAGAAAAAAGCAATACTAATATCATATTTCTAATAATAAACATGTGGTACAAATCATAAAAACATTTTTTAATTATTTCATGTTTGAAATTTCCAGTTTACCCAATTTTTTCAAAATTGTAAGAGATCTTTTAACTTTTCAAAATTATTTCTGTATATCGAATATCATTGAACCGTCATATTCGGGATATGAGGCTCAACTCCACTCGATCCACTTGTGCAGAGATCCGATACTCGATCCACTTGCGCAGGGATGCGCCACTCGATCCACTTGCACAGAGATGCGCCACTCGATCCACTTGTGCAGAGATCGGACTCTTGATCGACTTGCGCAGAGATCGTTCACATGATCGACTAGCTTTGAGGTCCTGCACTGGATCGACTTGCGTTGAGGTCTTCCCCTTGATCAACTTGCATGGATATCCTCGTGTAACATGCATTCGGGTCCGCCACTATCGACTTGCGATCGGATTTCCCACTTGATCGACACGAGTTGAGATGGACATTGAGTTGGTCAACTTGCGTTGAAATCTCCCACAATCGTCTTGCGCTGAGATCCTCTACTTGCGTTGCAGATCTCCAGATGGTCGGTTTGCTTTGTGATCCTCCAGTTGATCGACTTGCGCAAAGACCCTCGTCTCTGTCGACTTGCGTGCAGATTCCCCATTTTATCGACTTGCCTGCAAATCCTCCGTTTGATTTCCCTGCGTTGTAAACTGCCGCGTGAACGAGCATCGTGCATTCGTTTTCCCCACTTGATCGACATGCGTTGGATACTCAAGTTGATCGACTTGCTATGAATGTTCCACTTGATCGACTTGCGTAGAGATCCTCTATTTGCATTGAGATTCTCCAATGGAACGACCCGCGTTGTTATCCTTCACTTTATCTACTTGCACTAAGATGCCTTATTATCGACTTGCGTTCAGATCCCCAGATTGATCGACATGCGTTGAAATCCTTTGCTTGATAGTCTTGCGTTGAGATGTTCCACATTATTGACTTGTGTTGAGATTATCCACTTCGACTTGCGTTGTGAATCTCCATTTGATATACTTGCGTGTTCTCTGAGATCCCCCACTTTGTGAACTTGCTTGCAGATCCCTCACTTGATCCACTTTCATACAGATCCTCCACTTGATCGACTTGCGTACAGATCCTCTACTTCGACTCGTGTTGACATCCTTCTGTTAGCCGACTTGCATTGGGATCCTCCAGTTAACCGACTTGCGCTAAGATGCAGACCTGATCGATCTGCATTCAGATCCCGACTTGCGTTGAGATCCCCCACTTCATGGTCTTGGGTGGAAATCATCTTGATCAGTATCCGTTTGTCTTGCATGAAGATTCTCCATTTCATCTGAGATGAGTAAATATATAACAATCACAAATTCATAGAAAGTATGTAATACTTCAAACCTTCCTTACCTTGATCTAGTTTTTGGTATTAGTGATTTCTCCTTCAAAATCTGAAAATTTAAATTGAAAAATCCACATTTAAAACATTTATATTTTTATTTGAATTCATACTGGAATATTGTGATCTACCAGAATGACGAACCATTTAGTTTATAAAATGTCATTTACATGAAGTAGAATATAGGGATGTCAATAGACGATCGCGGAGGGGTTGCTATGTGACAAGGAAACAACCGACGTTAAAGGTCATTTTCGCTAGGTGAAGATGATGTGGAAATGACCGAGCGGAAGCGTAAATAGTATTGTTTTGTTAGACAAAAGAGGATGATACAGAGTTCTGATGGTTTGGGTTTTAGGACGAACAGTGGCACTCTCTAGCAACGCGGTAATGAGCGGGTCGGCTCCTGACATTTTACCAAGTCGAGGAAAGACTGTTGATGGACAACCAAATCCGATTCAATAACTTGTAGTATAATTAAATCTATCGTTTCTTATATTTGGATAAAACGTTCTAGTGGGAAAAGACGAAGGAATTCTAAAAAATAATAGTACGTGTATATGCGTCCACCCGTGATGCGAGTAAGGGAAGTATCGGGTAATAGTAGTATCTCTGGGAGAATTGGAATTGATCGCGAACATTAGACGGAGGACTTTATGAAGGTCAGATTCTGCGGCGACGACGGAGAAGATTCTACGCGGCGCCATCGAATGGAGAAGTGAACAGCGCGCGAAGATCCGCGAATATAACAAGATTGATTTACAATTATTACAAGATAGAGAGAGCTGGTCAGACCAAAGATAATTTCATTTTCGATTAACGATGTAACAAT